>WNWU01000020.1:14566413-14618681 GCA_012654045.1 Ptyas mucosa
ATTCCATTCCATTCCATTCCATTCCATTCCATTCCATTCCATTCCATTCCATTCCATTCCATTCCGAGATGGAGTGGGCCTCCCTCTGACCCACACACGTTGCTCTCCCGCACACACCATGAGCAACCTGGCCAAGGAGAGAGAGCACAGCAGCAGTGGGAGCTGGCCACATCTACTCTGGTCACGCCCAACCTGGACCCCCCAAAGTCAACCACAATCCTGATGCAGCCCTCAATGAAATTGAGTTTGACACCCCTGCTTTAGATACATTTTTTTAAAAAAATTGATTTATATGCTGCCCTTCTCCGGAGACTCAGGGCGGCTTACAATGCGCTAAGCAATAACCTTCATACTTTTGTATATTTATACAAAGTCAGCTTATTTTCCCCACAAACTGGGTCCTCAATTTACCTACCTTAGAAAGGATGGAAGGCTGAGTCAACCTTGAGCCTGGTGAGATTTGAACCTGCAATAATTGCAGGCAGCTGGTATTAATAACAGGGTGCTTTAAACCACTGTACTACCAAGGCTCTTTTGGAGTGTTTACTTTTACTATAAAGTTTTGGAATTAACTATGTATTTAAAAAACAGTTTCTCATAGGAAATAGGTTTATTTTGGCTATCCTGGCTATTGTAAGTCGTAAAAAGATACGTGACTTTATGATTTCAGAAGCTTGACACTAGGAGACTAAAGATTGTAAACAGAAGGAAAAAAACACACAAGCCTGTTCTTGATATTGGTTAGTACTTACAGAATGACACAAAACATTATTATATTACAAACCTTAAGGGAGATCTTTGAAGAATGGAGCCAGAAACAAGAAACCACAGTATCGACACCTGCCCTGTGGAACATCTTGCCCCTCCAGTTTGAGGTTGATCCCAACCTGCCCAACCTTCCGGAAGAGCCTAAAGACCTAGCTCTGCCAGTTAGCTTGGGGTTCCAATGGAGGAGCATCACAATGGAAGCGGTTGATCGATTAACAACGGATCCCACCTCCCCTCACATTCTGCTCCCGCCCTCCCCATCTTTTAATTGGGCTGTGAATTTAATTGAATTTAAATAAATTAAAACAAAAATAAAACTAATTTATGTTTTTAGTTTACATAGTTTTTATCTTTTATGATTGTAAGCCACCCAGAGTTACCTTGAGGTAAGATGGATGGCCTATAAATTTTATAAACAAACAAGCAAACAACCAACCAAACAAACAAACATTGTCAGTAATGATATCTGCATCTATGGATACACTATGTCCAAAAGCTCTTAATGAAGGAATGACAACTGTGGAACAAATTTTATCTATGAAGACAGAGAAAGTATAGAAAATATAGATACAGATGACATCCAAGAGAATGATTTGGAAAAGTACGTTTTACTAGATATAGAAATACTGGCTGAAGTTTTAAAAATTAAAAGAGAAATACAAATTATAAACCAATAAAATAGTTTGTAATAGGATTTCTTATTGGAACTACAAAAGAGGCCTGGTAAAACTTGGAAGAAAATCTGTGTGATGGGATAAAGAAGAACTGAAGAGAAATCAAATCCTACGACAATATTTGATTGAATCAAATTACTGTTAGAAGTAAAAGGAAGTAATGTAAAGTTAGTTTATTTGATTATGTTAAAACAAAACTTTTTTTCACTAGGTTTTGGACTTTTATGGAGTTTTTGCTGACCCCAGGATGGAAATATTGAAGTTTTATGGATTTTCTTATTATGGGATGAAGAGATATCTATTTGTAACCCTATAGGGTGTGAAGAGTTATTATTTTTTTAAATACTTATTGTGATGAAGGTTAGAAGTCACTTCTTTATACAGTAGAACCTCTGATCACGAACGTTTCTGACCATGACCAAATTGGGTTCCGACCAAAAAATTCACAATTTCTTTTTCATGGCCGATTTCCCCTTCCACACATTTTTTTGTAAGCGCCAAATTTCCAAAATTAGGTTTAGGTCATAACCAAATTGGTTTGTGACCAAAGTTATGGAACGAATTATGGTCGTGACTAGAGGTTCTATTGTATATGTCCTTTCTTATTACATTCTTTTCTTTTACTTATTTCTTTTTCCTGCAGTTTTTTTTTTCTATTCTTATCTCTTTCTGGAAGTTTAGTTCATATTAGTTTTTACTATTATAATCAAAATTCTTAATAAAATTATATTCCTAAAACGGAAATAATCACACAGAGCTTCACATCCTGCAAATTAAAGTACTTTACTTCATTCCTAGGGAAAATAAAGATGACAGAATTTGCTGCCCAATAGCAGTTGTGAGGAAGTATTTCATCACAGAGAATTTATATGCTTTCTTAACCCGAAGAAGAACCTCTCTAAAAAAACAAATGGCAATATAGAGGCAATAATTTATATTCTGCTGTTCCATGAATGGAGCACTTAATAGAGAGAGTGCTCTCACATCACATTTATTGAGAATAAGAAATGGATTTATGCACAAAAATTTGCTAGATGGGGAAATAATTTCACATAGCTATAAGCTCAGAACATGCAATGAAATCTCTCCCATTATTTCTTTTTTAAGTTTCCTTTCTTGCTACCAAAAGATTTGTAAGTGCCAATGTGAGCTAGTAGTTAAGATAAAGGACTAGGAATGAGGTTCAAGGCCACATTCTGCCATGGAAGGCCAACTGGCAGCCATCTCTCTCTGTCAATCCAACCTACCTCACAGTTAGGTTACTTTTAGGGGGGAAAAACCATTGGAGGGAGAACCTAGTCTGTTGCTTTGTTTTTTGAAAAAAAGGGAAGTTACAGATCTAATGAACAAATTACTTCTTCTGGCTAGTTACCCAATTCTTCCCTTTTGCTTCAGCATTAGAAAAAAAATCCAAAGTGGAGGATTATCCCTTTTACAGTTTTCAAAATGAGAGGTGTCAACTCAGATTTCTTCCTCATCCTTTATTCCTAAGGATAAAGAAAGCAGGCCAAAAACTTATCAATTGCAATACTCATGTTTCTGTCCTGTGGGAATCCAAAGGGTTCAACTGGAAAGTCTTTTCTCTTGGATTTAGGTGCTCCCTCTTACAAATACTGCTGTCCTCCCTGTATACAGCTAGTTCTTGACTTACAACATTTCATTTAGTGACCGGTCAAAGTTACAACAGCACTGGAAAAAGTGACTCAGGATTGTTTTCCACACTTACGACTGTTGCAGCATCCCCGTGGTCACATGATCAGAATTTGGAAACTTGACCGACTCATATTTATGACAGATGCAGTGTCCTGGGGTCACGTGGTCACCTTTTGCGACTTTTTGACAGGCAAAGTCAATGGGGAAGCCAGATTCACTTAACCACCATCTTACTACTACAACAACTCCAGCAATTCACTTAACAACTGTGGCAAGAAAGGCTGTCAAATGAGGTAAAACTCACTTAACAACTGTCTCACTTAGCAACAGAAATTTGGGGCTCAATTGTGGTTTTAAGTCGAGGGTTACCTGTAATTCGGCTCTCCAATCTTAAATAAGACTAATAATTAGCTGCAGAGCTGTACAATTTTGTCAACTACTGTGAGCAGACTTTGTTCTAATCAATCTTCAAAAAAACATTGCCCTCAGGAACAAGGCTTTCCTTTTGCCACTCCAGGTTCGAATCACGAGTTAATTGGTGGATAGAAATGCCAAAGTAAAGAGCTCAAACCTCATTGCTGTTTAAATACTGGAGACAGCTTTTCAAACAAGAGTGCCCAAAGTAATGTTTTAGCAGGAAAATGTCACATAAATATTCAGAGGTTCTTGTTCCTTTTCATTTACTCCATTTTTTTTTTACCTGACACTCATGATGTTGCCTTCAGGATGTTTCTGCAAATATGCCTTCACCACCCAGGCTGTATGCTCTCGATAGGTCATCACACGGCTACAAGTAAAAAGGAGAAATTCTGAAAATAAGATGCTGGAGAAAAACCTGTAGCTGCTTACAAGGAGAACCATCTGCTTCCTGGGATGGCTTGACCACGGAAGTAAAGCTATAAGCCACTGAAGGAGAGCTGGCACATTAAGGCACCCCTCTTCCTTCAGTTGTTCATTTCAGAGGCTATGTTGCACTTGATAGGTGCAACAAAAGAGAAAATCAGGAGAAAAGATAGGCAGCAACCGTGCCTTGAGTGTATGTGATTTAAACCCTGCCTTGCACAATAAAGTAATAGGAGCTTATCTGTCATTTAATGCCAGCAGTACTTTATTTCATGTTTATTTCAGGCAAAATTCACATAACATTGCACTATCTTTTATGTTGACAAAAATATTTTTGTTAAAAAAACTGCACCCATAGCATTTGTTTCTAGGTCCTTCCTTCCTTCCTTCCTTCCTTCCTTCCTTCCTTCCTTCCTTCCTTCCTTCCTTCCTTCCCTCCCTCCCTCCCTCCCTCCCTTTCCTCTCTCCCTTCCTTTCTTCCATCCTTTCTTCCATCCATCCATCCATCCATCCTACAGGAAGGCCTACTGTATGTTATTTAAAATTCATTCAAGCTTAAGATGTATATGGAAAGGGCAAAGAGGAAAATAATCTTTCCAACTGATGGTAACCTGTGGAACATTGCTGGAGCAAGTGCTCCTACTTCATGCCTAGCCCCTCAGCCCACCAGTAGAGTCAGAACAAGGTTCCCTTGTTGATGGGAGGAATGAGGTGACTGTCTTACCATTCACTCAGAGCCATCCGTCGGTCATAAACCCGAATGGAGCCATCTCCAAGCCCTGCTACAATAAGCGAACGATGAGAATCACAGGACAGACTGGTGACACAGCTGTCAGCCCCCGTGGGAATATCCTAAAACATTAAAATAGCAATTCAAAACTGAAAACATGCTGGCCATATATTTTATTTAGTTCAAAAAGCATAGGCTGTCTCTTAAAGCAGATGCAAACATGCAAATTCACAGACGATAATAAAAAAAAAATCACAGCTAAACAACATCATAAATATAGCATCATGATGAAAATATTTTAAAAAGAAGCAGAGCATAATATAGGATTTATCTCCCATTTTAAGCTTGACAAATCTTGAGTGGGATAGAATCCACACATGAGGGGTTACTGCTAATGTAATTGTTCTTATTAATGGTACAATATTGTACCAGTTACTGTAATGCTATATTAGGGCCTCAGATGTTAATCTTTCTGTGTGGAAACACTAATAGGTGATGGCAATTCTTTGAACCATTCAGTCCTAGGCTGTTTATAATTTTAAAGGTCAATACATGCATTCTTGAAATGCAACCAGTGGAATTTGTAAAATATGTATGTCAAATATTTCAGACACTTAAAACAATAAAGTGGTCAATAATTTGCACCAGTTGATGTTTCCAAATTATTTTAGAAGGCAACCCACAGAGCATATTAGACTAATTCAGCCCATGTCACTAAAACAGGACAAACTGTTTTCATCTTTATATTTGTGGGTATGTATGTATGTATATATGTGTGTGTGAATATATATACAAAGCTCCGATCACGCTTTCCTCGCACAAGCACGAAGCCGAAGACACCAGCCTGAAGATGACGAGTGGGACCTCATCAAAATGTCATCAAGATACTCTCAATCTTACATGGGAAAAGATCCGAATACACCAAAACTTGCATACCTCTACCCGTGAAAATCTACGAAAACAAATATATATATATATCTAGGGAGTGAGGGGGGGGGGAGAGAGAAGCAATGACATTCAGGAGCTAACCTAAAAAAATCTCAGTGTACTACTCTGTATGACTTTTTTACTTTTGCCTTTCTCAAACATATGCCAGAACATCTTGTCTAAAAACATATTTTCTATATGTTAATAGTACCATTTGGAGACCATCCCAAGTCACTCCATCTAATACCCACACGGAGCACAATATAAATCTTCGGCATTCACAGGAGGATTCTCATATTGCTCTCATATTTTATAAATTGTGGTGGAATTTTATAAACAAATGCACGACCATGGTATGATACAGGGTAAAGATGAGCCAATTTGATCTAAAGATTTTCATATATATAATGGCCACCACAGTAAACTGGACCTGTTTTCATTATTATTACTGACATTTGCAACAGCCAGACAATGATAGATCCCAAGTTTTATCCAGTAGTTGCATCATGGACATGACCAGCATCTGGCTCAGTCTGCTGACCCTTGAGAATGGGGGGGAGTGGGTTGGGTGGGGTGGGGAGGGGGATGGGGAGGGGAGAAAATGTTTTGTATAATTTGTAAAACTTTTTAATAAAAAAAAAAAGAGAATGCTCAATTTGCCTTTCTTAAGGAGGGCCTTCTCCCACACAAACTTCACCATGCTAGACAGCTATCACTCTGTGTGTTTATGTATTTGTAGATTTAAGCTCACTTTAGCAATCCTAAACATGAAACATGAAAAAAAACCATGTTTTCTGCATTGCTAATTGATGGTAGCTATAAAGAAATTAAGAGCTGATCTGGGGATAGGAAAGGTATGAGCAAGTCTGCACTTAATAGGGGAGGAAATAATTATTTTGTATAAAATATTATAGTGCTGAGAATGAAGGGAAAAAAATAAAAATAACCTAACCTTGAGTTTGTTTAGTTAGGATAGGACAAAGAGAGAGACATAAACAAGGCAAGATTGTCTGTGATTCAAGATTCTGTTAGTCTGTCTTGCTGCAATAAATACCCCTGGAATCTCCAGTGTACACCTGCAAATATACATCAAATTAAAGTCACTGGCTAGTGTCACACGTGGCCCTGAGGTCCAAAAGTTTTGTTCATCCCTGCCACAGGGGATGTTCCAGAAACTAAGGCTCTAGATAAGCCACACAACTCCCCCTTTATCACCCTGAAATCCCTTAATTCAGCAATCCCAAGTCTAACAGCAGATCTAGGGAGAAGATTTTGTTTTCAAAAAGGGGTAAATATTCATTTTAAAAAATTTTTCTTTAACATCTGATGCTCTATTTAACTTGGGGCCCTAGATGACTGTTCAATTAAGCAACATGGACAGGTCACCCTAGATATGGCCTTTTGGGGGGAGAGGAAAGTACCCATATTATAGACTTCTCAGAATTTTGAAAAAAAAAAGTGGATTGAAAAACATTATAAGGCTGGAACATCTACAGGTATCAGGCTAGAGACCAGGAGACTGTGAGTTCTAGTCTTGCCATAGATACAAAGCCAGCTGGGTGACCATGGGCCAGCCACTTTCTCTCAATTCTAGGGAGGAGTTGGCAAGCCACTTCCAAAAAACCTTGTCAAGAAAGCTGCAGATGGCAGGTCTGAAGATTCAATGAAAAAGATGGTTTCTAGGCCTAGGCAGGGACTTGTGAAAGTTACACCACACAAATGCACGTATCCAGTTTCAAGATTCTGCAACTATTCCACCTTTTAATACAATAAAGCTGATTAAAAAGACTCAGAATCTAGCTTTTGTGGTTCTGAGGGGCTGTTATGGGTTTAATAGTGCCTGTACAATCAGGCTTCCCTATTATTCTCCTTGTGCTGATTAATAACATCTTTCTCCTTTACTATAACTTTCCAAATTTATTTATGCTGACTGATTGCACAATTATTTTTCTTGTTATTTGTGTCATGTGCCTTTGTTACTTAAGTATGCGTTTGTCTTGAGCAATTTTTAATCGGAAAGGTAATTTGTTACCCACTTCCACTGGAGATAGTAAAAGAGTTCAACAGCAGGAGCATTCAACTATTTTCCCCTGAAGTATATGCCATAACATAACAAGCATCTTAGTGCTGTGGGACTCTTTTGGTTTTTATGAGCCGTGTTATTTTACCTTAGTGCAGTTTACCAAGTTATTGCTGTTGGCCTCTTTTAGAGAAGCAAACTACACACATCTGTTGTAATTCAGATGTGGGCAACATTATAGCACAGCATAACAAAAGAAAATCAAAAGATGCTGCAGCGGTATTCCACAAATTACTTTGTAACCTGTGGTGTTTGTTCTGAAAAAGACATTGGGGTGACTTCCAATATACAATCATGGAGAAAAATGTGAAAGTGAAATTGACTCTCATTTTTGTTTTGAGGCACTTATGTCCAAAAAGGACTTTAATATATGTGAGAAGACTTCAGAGTCCATCAGTTTGTTCATACGTGTATTCAGACAGTGGCTCAACACATCCACTGGCCCAGTCCTGCCTTCCATCAAACAGGGGAAACAGCTCTTCATTTCAAAGGGGTGAGTTTAATAAAAAATCTTGTAAGTCAAATAAATGTCTCGGAGATGTCCCTTTTTTCCCATTCAGTTTTGCTCCACAGCAGTTATACAGAAAGTTAAAGGCAATTTAAAGCACTTTTCTCGGGGAATAAATCTACATTTGCTCAATGCTGACAGCAAAGTGGCATAAGAAGTAAACCCAACCACAGTGGAAGAGTAGATGGAGCATCTTACAGGAAGATATCAGTCCTGAAACAAGGACCTGAGTATCCAAGAAATAAGCCTCTTTGACAGTCACTATTTCTTGAGCCTTAAAGAGTGATTGATGACCTGCTAAGGTGACTCACTTACAATGATAGCCCTCCAAAGAGAATTGTGTCCACTGCTAACTTTTTCTTATTTCACCATGACTGCATGGCATTTTACAAGATTACAGGAGTCTACAAAGGATATTGAACTCCAAAGCCCCTTATTTCCTCCAGAAAGAAGAAAAGGACTTTCCCAGAAAAGGTTTTGCTTCACTCTGTCAAGCTCCTAACTTTGGAGTGGGTAGTTTTTATAATGCTTTATGACTTCTTCCAGGCAAGGAATGTTCTTCCTGCTTTTATGAGGAATGCTTTAAATAAAAAGGTAATTAAAAAACAGGTGCAAGGCCATGTTTAAGGGCAGAGGAGAACCTGGAAGCCTTAATGGGTTGCTAGAGGATTCTGAGCTTCATATGTTGCCGTTCTGCAGAAAATGACTTGCACAGAAAGTCAGGGCTATGGGTTTTTTTTCTTTTTTAAAGAATACCTTTGAAAGGTAATAAAAGCAAAGAGCAAAGCTGGGATATTGTTGGAAAGACACTCAACGATGTTAATGTTAATCTAAAGCTGGAGCATTTTTTCCCCACTACAGACAAAAGATTTGCTTGAAATAATAAGAGGACAGCTGTTAAGAAAGAAAACAAGTTAGAGTTAAGCAGCCATAGAACTGAGCAATAGTCAGACTCAGCTCTGCAGAATGGTGCTTAGCAAATTTAATACCTCCTTTCTATTTTTAATCACAGCTATGTTTGTATTTACTCAATTAAAAATAATTTAACAGTTTGCTGGAGACATCAAGGAACGGCCAGATTTCTACTGAGATGCTAGAGTTGCGTAGAGGGCTTCTCGCAGGATAAAGGCTCTGACTTCCAAATCAAGAGACCCCTCCCCCCCAATATCTCAGAGTGTTGGGGAGTAACTGCAGTGCTCTTTATGAAACACCCTCATTCCAGATTGCAGTCCAGATTAGAATCCTATCCAGAACATGCCACGTTAAGCAACTGGTCCAAAGGTGTTACAGGAAGAAATACCTAGCTGAGTCAGCAAATATGTAGGTTACATGGAAAGTAACATTGCCGAGTGGTGAGGGCTTACTGCTATAGTCTGCTACCCACTCCATTCTTCACCCGCTATAGCTAATATGGATTCACAACTCAAATATATGTTCTTATATGTAGACAGCATTTGACAGCTATCTGTCAGTGCCGTGGGGGGGGGGGGGGAGAGAAAGATAAAATTTTCTATAACAGAAATCATGAAGAAAAGCAGCATCTTCTAAGCGGACCTTATATGGCAGTGGCCTAAACTTGCAGTGACCAATGGGGTGCTGGTGCTTTATTTATTTGTTAAATTTATATGCTGCCTATCTTGCCGTGAGGCTACTCTAGGCGACTATTCTTTATTTTTCCTATTAGTGTATAATTTACCAGATGAGGAGACACAAAGGCTTATCCTCTGTTGAGCTTTGGCTTTGCAGAAAGAAAGGAACTTACTGGGATTGCATTGCCAGTTCAGCAAAAATCAGAAGCCAACAGGAATCATTTTCTCATCCCACAGTCTGGGCAGTGAGTTACTCAGGAACAAGAAGATTCTTAACTATGGTCTGTTCTGGTTTAACTGTGTTTAGCTGTGCTAGTTCCTATTAGCTTCTGGGGCAAAACAGAGGGATACAATCGAGATCAAGTGAGGTACTAATACCATTCTATAAAGCCTTAGTAAGACCACACCTAGAGTACTGCATCCAGTTTTAGTCACCACACTATAAAAAAGATGTTGAGACTTTAGAAAAAGTGCAGAGGAGAGCAACCAGGATGATTAGGGGACTGGAGGCTAAAACGTATGAAGAACAGTTATATGAATTGGGCATGGCTAATCTAGTAAAGAGAAGGACCATGGGAAACATGATAGCAATATTTGTTCCAATATTTGAAAGGCTGCCACAGAGAGGAGGGGGTCAAGCTGTTTTCCAAAGCACCAGAAGGCCAGACAAGGAATAATGGATGGAAACTGACCAAGGAAAGATTCAGCCTAGAAATGAGGAGGAACTTTCTGACAGTGAGAACAATCAACCAATGGAACAGCTTGCCTTTGGAAGTTGTGGGAGCTTCATCACTTGAGACTTTTGAGAAAAGATTGGACTGCCATTTGTCAGAAATGGTATAGGGTCTCCTGCGTGAGTGGGGGGTTGGACTAGATGACCTATAAGGTCCCTTCCAACTCTGTTAATCTGTTAATCTAGGGCGGCATATAACTATGAATAAACTAAACTAAACTAATCTATCTACTTACTTTGTAGATGCAGATCACAACCCTTAGGAAAACATCTGATAAGTCAGCTGAGGTATGGAATAATTCAAATAAGATTTAATAGGCTCTAAAAAGATAAACCAATGACCTAAATGATGAAGGATGTTATCTTTTTTCATGGTCATCATAACGGATAGCCTGAAAAAATAGTACCCACATTTTATGTATATAAATCTGTGGGATTAGCAACAGGTACCGACATTTCCACATTTGATTTCTACACTTCTGCTATGCCAGATGCTGCTGAATGATTCAGGTTTGAGTTTATGAAGCACTGTTGGAAGCCTTTTGTATAATTAATAATCACCCTCATTTAAAATATTTTCATCTGTCCTGATTCTCTAATTTACAGAGATTAAATTCTATTTGAAAATAATTAAAATTAGCATGGTCTTCGTTGAATTGCATTGCTGGGTCAAAGTGTTATGATTACTATCAGCCAGACAGAATTAATTTCCAAAACCTTCGGAGATCACACTTTATTTTTCTGGCAGATCTCCATGAAGCAACAGTGGACTGAAGATGGTTCTTTGGAAAGTGGCACAAAGAGCATCCAGTGAAGGGCTCACCTCCTGGAATTCCTCTCCGGAGCAAGAACTGCCCACAAATGCTCCATTCCAGGGGTCTCCAACCTTGGCAACTTTAAGACTTATGGACTTCAACTCCCAGAATTTCTCAGCCAGCTTTGCACTTTGTTGAAGTCCACAAGTCTTAAAGTTGCCAAGGTTGGAGACCCCTGCTCCATTCAGAGGTTCCCCATGAGGAGATCATAAGACAGTGGTCCAAAGTTTGGGCTTTAGAGTTTGAGGGCTGGGGGAAGGTCATCTTGCCTAAGCTGCAGTTTGGTGCCTTCAAACGGAAACTTCTTCTCTTGACGACCTTAGGAAATTGTTAATGGTTTTTTTTTATTGTTAAGGTCCTTCAAAAGAGCAAGTTTCATTACAGTGGCTGAGTTTCCTTCTATCCTTGATTGGAAAACGCTTCATGCACATTTAAGGAGTTTACAAAGATTTTTTATTTTTATTTTTGGATAAACAGCAAAAAGGTAACTAGAACGTTGTGAAGCAGAACCTGGGAGAAGAGTTAAAAGAGGGATCAGCCTAGAATCCCTACTTGTGGGACATTATTCAAAGGGATTAAAGATCAAGCTTTTTTAAAGTTAACAGAAGGAATATAAAGTGGATTTATTTGATCAAGGTTAAAATATACATGTTATTATGTATGGATAATATTCATGTTATACATGCTATTATAGCTCTTAATAAACGTCTGCTGGTTAGAATGACAAGACTATAATTCATCTATTAATATGACATGAGATATGGGAAGAATAAATATTTTACTGAAATATCAGAGAACATGATAAATTACTAATGTTATTTGTACTTATCTGGAGGAAGAAAGGAGTAATTTCTTTATACAGTTTTATTTTTTATTATATGTTTTTCTTTTTCACTGCACTTTTTCTTTTTTTATATTATTCCTAGTTTGTATTCATTTTTATCTTTTATTTATTTATCAATCATATTTATATAGCCGCCCATCTCACAAGAGATGCTTCTGAGTGGTATACAACAACAAACAATTATTTGTAAACTTTAATAAAAATATTATTAAAAAAGTGACTACAGTTTATTTCTCGCAGTGGCTTACACAGAAATGTGTATATCTGAAGAAAAAAATTGGTTTTATGGCAATTGATGTAAACAGGTCTACTTTTTGCAAGAGTGAGGAATAGGATACTGTGCATAAGGAAATATCAAGAATATTGGAATGGATACATTTCTTTCCTATTCTTGGTGCCTATAACAAGAAGCGCAGAGCAACTCTGTTTGTGGTAGAATTGACTCTTCAGGCTGCAGATACAAGAAAAGTATTGATTTGTGGAAAGCTCTAAACAGGCATAGGAAAGGCAGGGGATATGATAATTACCATGTAGGGCAATTTCTGGATAAAAGAAGCTTCAAAAATCTTGTGTGTCAGGAAAGCGCACCAGTTAGTACACTGGGCCCTTCTTGCTGCTTGCTGGAATTTCTAATTCCGAAAACAATGATGAAGAATGGCAAAAATAAATGTGGGATGTCTATGTGTGGTTTCAGAGTGAGGTATAGCCATGGGGAGGAGGGGGAGGAGGAGCGGGAGGATGGGGAGGAGGTGCTTAGCCCAGTTGACAGGATCTGCGCAATTGGTTAGAATATTGCAGCAAAATGACTGGATTGGCTTCTTAAGTGTGTTTCTTGCTTAGGCATCCCATCAATGGGCAGAGGCTCACCATTCCTCCCCTTGCTGACCTTCCCGTGTTTTGCAGTCTCTGAGCATGCTCGGTTAGAAGGGAGGTGGTGTGGTACTCCAGGGGCCAATGATAAAGAAAGAAATCCTTATACTAGTAACAGCTGCTAGTAGGCAGGCCAAGACCCACATTATATTCTGTAAGCCGCCTTGAGTCACCATGTGCGAATAGGCGGCGATATAAATTCAATAAACAAACAAACAAACAAACAAACAAATCCCCTGTGGCTGGGTGTGCTGTACGCAAAAGAGTATGTGCTTCTTGCCCATGTACACTCAATGCACACAGGCAGTGATGCTGTTTGAAGAAGCACTGCCTTCACCAAGTAGAGGTCATAATTGCCTGAGGTTGGTCGCCGCAGGCACGTCAACCAGATACATACGTCCCATTCCCATAACTTCCAGCTCTATTATACTCATATTGAACAGGTAACACGGAACAGCTTCACTTCACATACTTCTCCTGATTTTATGGTACTGAAAACAGGCCACAAACTGTTTTGATTAATAAAAGATACTGAGGTTACCTGCACTTTCATTTCTCGATCTGTATCCCAGATTCGGATGATGCGCACATCTCCGGAAGTCATGAGAAGTCCGGTTTCTTGTTCCCAATCCACCACCATTCCTGCTCCTGGGAAAAGACAAAGCACAGCACCCAGCATTATTTTTTTTACAAATATGCAGACCCAAAGAGAGTCAACACTCCTATATATCTGGTTCCCAGTTCTGAATTCTGCTAGAATGAAATGGCTGCTCTCAAAATCCTACGGAAAAACAAGCAGATTCCAGGAACTGGGCAAATAAAAATGGATCTACAATAAGCATCATCTGTTTCTTTTACATTTGCCTCATTTGATTTCAGCTGTGGTGTACCAGGAATGGTAAATGAGCTATCAAACAAAACCCTGCTGACAATTTAAGTCAGACTATATCTCATTTTAGATATAAAAGATTTGCACCAATGTAGGCTAGAAAGAGAACAAAGCCCTACAATGAGAAAGTTGACAAAAGGAAAATTGTGAGGAGCTGCAGTGTGGCGAAGGAAAGAAGGGAGAGGAAAGCAGGTCCAAAATTAGAGCAACAGAATATTTGACAGGCTTTCCTTGTTTTGGTAGACAAATGAGATAGCAACAACATTTTTCTATTTTCCGTACGAGCTATTGACAAAGATTAAACCAGAGAATAATGCAAACAATCAAAGAAAAACCAAATGTTTCTTCATTTCCCCCCCTTAGGGTTCCTACAAGACGCCAGCCTTTTAAACGGTAATATCTATTCGCAAGATACGTTGCATGTCATTTCTAAATAAAAGGTAAGTCGTTTTTATTTTATTTGTGCCTTTGAGTCAATGTTGATTCCTGGCAACTGCTTGGAGTAATCTCTGCCATTTTGTTAGCAAGATTTTGGAAGTGGTTTGCCATTACCTCTTTCTTAGGACCTGGGGCAGGATGAGAACTCATGGTCTCCTGCGGCCTTAACCGCTTACACCCAGCTGACTCAAAATAAAAAGTAAATCTTGCATTTAAACTGGTCAAAACTCTTTTGTCAGAGTTCACTGGGTTTTTTTTCAGTTGAACCTAGCCAGTCACTAATTCAACAGAACAGAACTGATAGAACAGAACCTGGCACATTGAATTGAACATTTATTTCATGGTTTATTTTGGATGGCTGAGTTTAAACCAGAATGTGATGCTTTCTGAGTATAAAAAGGCAAAGTATCTGTAGATCTATCCATATTCATTTATTTGTCCAGCTTGAATTTGGGGAGGAGGGGGGACTTGGTCTCTGCGGTCATGTTGGCATTGGTGAACTTTACTTTACAATTTACACTCCCGGTGCAGAGGGAAATGTAAAAGCTTGCTAATGAGCAAATTCTATTTCTGAGGTTGCTGCAATACATAATACCATAGAGTATCTTCGAGTTACTGGTTGAATGCTATGACTCAGAGCCTGAGCTGATTCTCAGGCATCAACGTTTTTGCTTTCAAGGAAACATGAAGCTCACAGATATTCCACAGTTCTAAAAAAAGAATGCATTTTGCAGAATGCTCCAAAATCCACATCCAAATCAAATTTAGACAAATTGGCCTAGCTGGAAAAAAAAGAAAGAAAGAAAGAACCCAGAACATTTACAAATAAAATTGACTGAAATAATTGTATCATAGTTACGATTAAGCACATGCCAATTAAGAACACAAGTCTGGAGAAAACTGTTCTACGTGGCACAGGAATGTGTGCAAAGATTCCTGCTCCACCTTTTTGGTACTACCTGGGCTGCTATTACACGTAGGTTCACAGGCTAGGCTTTTCTCCTATGTAATAGGTTTATTTCTCCTCCCACTGACATTTACACTGAGAGTAAATGTTGAGAAGTAAGCAGTGAGCCAGCATCACCAAAGGTACCCAGGGCATCTGCATTATATGCAATAGCAGCCATGAACCTGGGAAAATGAAGTTTTCAATGACTTTGACCTCTGGGAATTTCCCATAATGAGCTCCAACTTGCTTAATGTGAATATTTTTTCTTTCAAGTTTATAGCCTGCTCATATGCTGCTCAAATATACTGCAGTGGGAAATCCACCATCTTTTATTCCCTGTGAAACAAACCAACAGATTATGCATATCTCATATTGTCAAAGAGATATGCATTAACTTGATGTTACAATGTGCAGATACATGGCTCAAAGCACAGAAAAAATAGATGTCTTGCATTAGTTCAATATCCCTCTTTGTTTCTAACCAATAAAATCCAAGGGAATTTGAGTTTCCGTTCCCATATCTAGTTAAGCTTCTTAGCAAGGAAATCAGGTTGTCATAAAAAGAGGAGTTGGAAGAGGAGATGATTCATAATGGTTTCTTCTGCAATTCTACAACACAGTAGTGTCCAAAGACCCTTCCTGTTAATCTCTCCATCACATCCACCAGGACATTTTCAGAAAGACAAAGCAAAATACTAGCTATAATTAGGATGCCCCAAAGAGAATATACCCTCTCACACCAAGAAAAGGCCCACATTTCTTGTCAGAAAATCAAACCAGACACTGGTATTTGCTTTCTAATGGTGACACCTGAAACGGTTCCCAAATGTATAGTGTAGTGGGGAGAATAGAAATCAGAGTGAAATCATACATTGGACCAGCATGGCGGATTATGGCCTCGTCCACATGCCAATACATCATCAAAAATGGCCCTCATTCCCCGGAGGCCCTGAGACAACTACCCAGTGCCCACAGCAGCGTGAAGACCTGCCTGAAGTTAGAGGGTGCTAAGAATCACCAGATTAAATCAGGTTGCCTTTGGACTTTGGTCATAGGAACGCTCAACATTCAAACAATAAAGATTATAAAGAAAATGCATCTTTCTATCCTGCTTCCTTTCAGTCTGTAGCCAGAGCCATCACTAACACCCGGGATATTTTGTTACAGACAGGTGTGCAAATGAAGAACTGGGAGGTTTTCCTTTGATCTGCTCCTGACAGCTTTTGAATCTAATGGAAGAAATAGAAGTCAGGGGAAAGGAAAGGACAAGTTAAATTGACAGTTTAGATCTTTATCTGGACACCCACATTGATTATTCCTTTAGCTTCCCTGGCAGCTGGGAAGAATGCAAGAGATCTGAAGTGAGTATGAAGCAAATGCTTTGAATGATAAGCATTTTCCAAACAGTTTGCGTTCGTTGTCTTGTTTACGGTCCACATGACAAAATAAATCCAGCAGGATCCGGGTGGATGGAGGCCATTTCAGTTTTAGCAAGCAGCATTGTGTTAAGCGATGCTAAATAGGCTAGCTTTCCCATCATTCCCATTTAGAGGAAGGCTCATTTACACTTGCAATTGTAGCCCAGTCTGCAAATGCTTGGGAGTCTATGGTTGCTTTTGCATGAATGCATAAGCAAATTAAATGAATAAAATGTTAGCAGAGGCGAGAGGAAGGACCTCGGCAACCTTATCCCATGTCTAGATGCAGGAGATTCTGATAAGGATGAAATTCAACGAGATTCCTCAATGAAAGACAGCCTTGTGTTCTGATCCCTCACAACCAGCCTTGGAGTTGTATGAAAGATGTCAGGCCAACCTGCATCTATTCTTCTTACTATTCCTCTTCTCACTTATGGCTATATCCATGTTGCTTGTATCTTTATAACTTATATTGTTTTTATTGTTTCCTAGTATGATTTGATTGCTTATTAGTATCCTATGACTATCACTAAGCGTTGTACCTTATGATTCTTGACGGATATATTTTATTTTTTCTTTATGTACACTGAGAGCATATGCACCAAAGACAAATTCCTTGTGTGTCCAATCACACTTGGCCAATAAAGAATTCTATTCTATTCTATCTTGCAGACTCACCGAAACCTGAGAAAGCAGAGATAGACAATTTTCCTTTGCAATTCAGTTCCTCCAAAGATGCTGGGGCTGGGAATGCTACAGAAGGTTGCTGCCTAGGAGTTCAGTTAGTCTTAGTCTGATGCTGAGTCAACATCCTCCAATTGTAGTGCCTCTTCTGTGCCAGGAATGATATAAATTCTGTTTGGAATATAATTAAACGTCTTCTGCTTAGGCAAAACTTTCTTTCCTGATTATTAGATTTTCTATTAGATTTTCTAATGAAAGTGGGCTTTCTAAGATGCTTCTGGTTTCTCTTGATGAATGTTAATTCAGACAGAATGAATACAGTGCCACAATTTACTAGAGTTTGCTTTTGTAGCATGGAGGTTTTTCTGTTGTTGAAAATGGAGCATCCTTCCCAGGCTTTCAAAGTATCTAGGAGTGACTATAATGATGCTTTTCTAAGGAGTTTCATGGATCTGAAGAGCCATTCTGGTCTCTTCTCTTTACAGGAATGATGTGTATGTTTTTATTCTGTCATTTACCTTCCTGACATTGACAATAATTGAATGAAAATCTACTCCTGCTGAAGCCTCACTTTCTCTACTCTTTCTCTGTAAAATGGGATTTATAAAGCATTTTTTTCTCTCCTGTGAGTAGCACACAAATGAATGTTCATGAACACACACTGTGGAGAGGCAGTCTTCTCTTGCAAGAAATATTGGTGTGGAAAAATCTACTTTAAAAAAAGCACATAAAAAGCAAATGCCAGTGCAAATATAAAATGTTGCATAATTCTGAAAACCTGAGAATAATTTTTATCTTTTTTAACAATAAAAAAAGCAAAGATTCAACTCAGGAGTTACACTGAAAATGTAACAGACCATGACCAAAATACCTGTCTATATTTGTATTTAGTTCTGTTTTTTTCTATCCTTCCCCAGTTTTATCCTTTGTCAATAGTATGTTCTGGATTCTTAATTGCTTTTTTTCATGGTGAGCAACAGAAACCACAAGGGAAAGATTCTAAATGCAACAAATGACTAGAAGAAAAATAATTCTCAGACATGGCTTACATTTATTACATCCCACTGTGTTTCTGAAAACAAATCTCTTTCTTAGTTAGGGTCCTTCAACAAGCTACATAGGAGGCTGTTTGACTTTCTCATTATACAGTCAGACCATCTTGCTTGATAAAGAAGATACTGAAGTGAGAAGCCCGAATAGGACTAGTAAAATCTAGATATGGCAACACAGAACCAGAGGTCTTGGTATTTCTTCAATACTTGCTAGCGTCACCTGGATTTTGATACTTCATGTCCGATAGTACCAATTAAAATAATTTTCTTCTATAGATCCTCAAATGACCAAAGGGAAGGGATCTTGATTTTCTTGAAATGGTAATGAGACATAAATGCAGCCCATTCTTATGGTTACTCTCACTTGCTACTAAATTAGCAAATAAGATAATGGCATCCTTCTATTGTTACAGTATCTTTTGGATTGATGGCAGGGAATGGGAGTGGGTGACAGGGTGTTTCGGTGGATCTTCTCATTCTTCTGCAGCTGGTTCCAGTCAGAGTAAGAGGGTGGTCAGGTGAGAGGTTGAGTCCAAAGCTTATGATTTGTGGGGGCCACAGGTGCTGAGATTCTCACATCCTTGTTTATTATCTATGAGGCTACTAGGAGAGATCATCATCAATATGCTGATGAGATTCAATTCTTCATCTTGACCTCCGGCAAGCCAAGTGATGATGTCCAAGCTTTGTACTATTCCTGCAGGCTCTGGGAGTCTGTATAGGGCAGAATAGATTCAAACTCAGGTCTAACAAGGCTGGGTAACTATGGGTTCCTTGGTCATCTGATTATGGGGATCTTCCATGTTTTGCAATGCCCCACTCAGGCCTGGCATGCAAGTGGCAGCTGAGTCCATGAAAGTCTTGGCAGTGGTGCAATTTGTATGCCAGTTGCATCCTTCCTTGGACTGGGAGGCCCTCCTTACAGTTACCCCTGTTTTAGTCCCCTTGAGGGTGGAATGCTGCAATGTACTCTACAAAAAGTGCCCCTGAAAACCACCTCAAAGCTGCAGCTGGTCCAGAGTACAATGGCATAAGCAATGATAGGCAAACCTCACTAGTTTTCTCTGGTGCTTCACCTTTCCTCATGTAATAAGCTATGAGAATAATCCCGAGGAAGAAGAGGAAGAGCTGCAGCCAAGGCAATAGCCAGATGAGAGAAATCTGAGCCCAGAGCAGGAATGAAATTAGAGAAAGCATCTCAGACTGGGCCGTCCCTTGTTCTCTTTGGAAGAAAGGCAGGGAAGGGGAAATATACTCAGAGTTGCAATATTCTGTCACTGTGACCCTACAATAAAAGTAGTTTTGGTTATTTGTGACTTTGGCATTCAGGTCAAAAGGTCAAGAATAACATCCTTCTGGAGAGTCATATGATCCCCACACGCTTTACACCTTTAAATGAACCTTAATAACTGGGCTTCTCTTTAAGTGTTTTGTGGATTTCCTCCCTCTGGGCATAACATTTCTGCAACAGTTTTTATTTTGCAGTTGCAAGAATCATTTTAGAATCAGGAGGCCTCAAAATGTGAGAGATAAATAAAGTAATGCTTTAGTTTAAACAGAATGTACTTTAGCACTGACTTCTTAGGGGACACAGTTCCAGGCACAGCAGCATCTTTCTGACTATAAACAAGTAGTGAGCAGTAGGGTTTTCTTTTAGTTCCTTGATGAAACAGAAGAGCCTCCAGTACCACAGCCTGGTCAATTTCTGCATCATTCACCACCAGAGGGAGCCACATGATAAGAACCAGGATGGCACAGTCTCCCTCTGGCCTTAAAGGACTGCAAGGGATTAAAACCTCTCACAAGAGATGAGATGTTCAGATGTTATTTTTTTGCAAAGTCATCTACAAGACATTGAAAATAACCCATAGATAAGTATTCCCTAATTACATGCATATACAGAAGACTGTGAAATCATAATAAAGAGAAAACCACACACAACCGGGAGCCAGGTGGCACTTCAGGACAAACTAATATTTATTTAAGGAGGTGTCTAGTGGCTTTTAAATAGAAAAAAAATATAACGTTATTGACTCATGTTCACTTCTCAAGTTTTTTAAACCCCGAGGATGAGTACACCGCTGACCTCTGATTTCTTTTTAGTTACAAAAAGGAAACACAAACTTTTAGTGGGATGTTAAAGAGTACGTAAGGTAGGCACATGAGCAAGATGTTTTGCTGGCCTCCTTCAGAGCCTTTCAAAACCATATTTTTGCATGCAGCTTACCCACTGAACAATTAGTCATTTGTTACTTTATTTCCAAGGTCTAGATTCTTCTGTTAGAGACAAGACTTTGGGTTTGTTTATTTGTATCCAGCATTTATTACCTTTACAAATAACTCAGGGTGGCAAACATATCCAACACACTTTCCTTTTCCTATTTTCCTCACAACATTAACCCTGTGAGGTAGGTTGGGCTGAGAGAGAGTGACTGACCCAAGGTTGCCCTGTTGTCTTTCATGGCTAGGGTGGGACAAGAACTCATGGTCTCCTGGTTTCTAGCCTAATGCCTTAACCACTAGACCCAACTGGCTCTTATTGATTGCACTCCCAATATTTAGACAGCAAGATTTGAATACATGACGTTGCACCTGTTATTGGTACAAGCACAGAGTTTAGTTGTGTGAACAGAGATTGTGACGCTCTTCTCTGCTTCCATGATTGTGCTCTTTTGCAAACTTTTCATTTATGTAAATTATTTTTTTTACTTTTTTTACTTGTAATATATCACATATTTCCTGACATTGTAGAATTTAAATGTGCCGTGGTAGCACAGTGGTTAGAATGTAGTATTGCAGGCTTACTCTGCCAATGGCCAGTAGTTCGATCCTGACCAGCCTTCCATCCTTCTGAGATCAGTAAAATGAGCACCCAGATTGTTGGGGTAATATGACTCTGACTCGGTAAATCACTTAGAGAGGCTGTAAAGCCCTGTATAGTGGTATATAAGTCTAAGTGCTACTGCTAAATATAGGTAGTCCTTGACTTACAACAGTTCGTTTAGTGACCATTCTAAGGTACAATGGCACTGAAAAAAGTAACTTATGATTGTTTTCAGAATTATGACTGTTGCAGCATTCTCATGGTCATGTGATCAAAATCCAGACACTTAGCAAGTGACTCATATTTATGACAGTTGCAGTGCCCCTGGGTCATGTGATCCCCTTTTGTAGCCTTCTGACAAGCAAAGTCAGTGAGGAAACCAGATTCACTTAACAACCCTGTTATTAACTTAACAAATTCAGTGATTCACTTAACAACTGTGGCAAGAAAGATCGTAAAAGGGCACAAAACTCACTTAACAACTGTCTGGCGTAGCAACAGAAATTTTGGGCTCAATGGTGGTCTTAAGCCGAGGACTCCCTATATATATATATATATATACCCCTGTTGAGGACCGCGAAGCCTATCCTTCCCGTTCCCTTTGGGAGCTATCTCTCCCTATTTGAAAGACACAAAAGAGGGAGACAGGCCTGTTCGTTCCACCAGAAAGTCTTTCTGCATTAATTCCATATTGTTAAGGACAGCGTGCTAGTTCTGCCCTGTACAAATCCATCCTTGAAAAGAACCCAAATTTAACCATGTGAAGGCTGTTTCTTCAAATGTACCTGGATATAAAGGCAACTCAACTCTCTGGTTCTGGTCCTTAACAAAGGAGCAAGTGCTGATAGTCATGCACCAGTTGCAGAGCTCCCTCTCTTTACTGCGTATGATTCCCAGACTGGATTGTTTTCTTAGGATGGTATCGTACGTTCAATTTTATTGCTGGCTTGCCTTTGGACCGCAGCTACTGATGCTACACGAAATTTATTATTTATGGCTTTTGATTTTATCGTGATGTAAAACCACCTTGGAAATCAAAGAAAAGGCAAAGCAATGACATTCTAAAAGCATACATCACACTGGAATCCTTTGGAGCTCAAGTGATCTAACAAGTTATGTTGGGATGATTAGATACCCATGAGCGACACTGCTGGAGGTGCCATGGTAGGATATCAATCTTAAAATCAACAAAGGAAAAAAAAATATTGAACTACGTAACAGGAAAAAAAAAAGAATAAAGGCAGGAAGATTCAACAAATTCCTTATATTGCTAAAAACTCATTTCAGAAACTATTTTTCCAGGTTTTATCAGACTCCCTTAATGTATGCAGAATGACCCCATTGTCTTGAGTCACCTGGATGGTTTCACAAAAATATACTTTTCATCTGTTGTTTGTGAATGCAACCATATGGATATCAATCTGCTTTTTGGGATGCAAGACAAATAGGAAATACTAAGGAATACTAAGGCAGTGATAATTCACTAATGTAGTAAGCTTGAGTGGTGGGTTATGCATTCAAAAGTAAAGACATAATTTTAGAAATTGAAATGTACTCGTTCTTATAGAGAAATCCAAAACTGCCACTGCCACCCTATATTGTGAGAAAAATCTGGTCATGGAATCTATTATGATGACTTGGTGGTGCAGTGGTTAGAATGCAATATTGCAAGTAATTCTTCCAACTGTCAGCAGTTCAATCCTGACTGGCCCAAGGTAGATTTAGCCTTCCATCTTTCCGAGGTCAATAAAATGAGGACCCAGATTGTCGAGGACAATATGTTGACATTTGTAAACCATTCAGAGAATGCAGTAAAAGCACTATGGAACAGTATATAAGTCTGCTATTGCTATTGCTTCTATCTGATCCTGATCCTGAAAACCCAAACTTTGTTACAGCAATAATCATCTTCTGGAAGCATCGTATGTGATTAAATAAATTTGGTAGCAAAAAAACTTTCTCCAGAAAACAGATTTTAAAAAATGCTTCAGCCCACTTTCATCATGCAAGAAGTAACAGTACTGCTTGAAATACTATGATATACAATATGGACACTGTTAGGTCCTTGATGGTCTCTGAACTTGGTTGTTTTCTTCCACATGTTTCATTACCAAACTAGGTAACATCATGTCAACAAGGAGAACCTCCTATGATGATCCCTGCAGGATGCAGAATTGCATCTCAATGGATCAGCAAAAAAATTCAATAAAGGGGCTTGACTTCATGAATAACTGCTTTCCAAAGGAATACCATTCAGATCCCTTGTCCCGTAAGAATAATTGTTGGAATTCTGTCCTGGTCTAATCCTCCATTTTGATTAGCTGTATGCATAAAGGCCACAACAGAGCATCAGTCCCAATTATGCACAGCTGATCTTTTCTAGACAGTTTCTTTTAGTTGCTGCATAGGGCATGTCTCTATTTTTGCTTTCAAGCAACAGGGAGGAAGGTAGATTATCTCATTCTTCATTTGATCTGAAAAATGCCCCTCCAAATAACACTCTTCTCATCCCAAGTATCACTTACATGACAAAAAAGAACTCGGCCCTCTTCACTATTTCCTATTTTCATTGTCTCTCCTCTTGTATGATATCAAACTTTATGGCTCTGACTACAGAAGAACTTCTTGGAGATAAATGTCTTCATGGGGTTTGGTGCAATTATGCCTCTGTGATCCTGGGGCATCAATAGGTGTTGGATTGCTGAGCTGATTTTCTTCAAGCTCTGTGTAGTGCAGCTTAAAACTGCAACGTTCCCTTTTTGTACTCTGCAGGGTTTCAGGTGGTTGCTTTCCTACCAGTGGGAACCTCTGTCGTTCCCTGCCTCTCAATCCCGTGGCTTTCTCCTTTTCCTACCCTGCACCCGTTGTTCTCCTTGGGAAGCTTTGAAAGAAGACTTGGCTTCTTTCTTAGTTTTCTGCTGCAGAAATATAAGGCAGGGACAGGGCAAAAGTACCAGCTGCAGGCTGATTTGGGCACTTCCTTACTGGGCAACTAAAGGAAGTGGTGGTTAGTTCATCTTGTGTTGCAGAGGACATATATGGGCTGCTGGACTGACAGAGGGTTTGAGAAATGTTTGATAACAACCCCACCAGCACCATATATTGTAGTACCATCTCCTCCTTTCCTTTAAATCTTTCCATATCAAGGCACATAAGGATTATTTGCAAAATAGGGGCAGGCTTTGATCAAAGTCATGATTTCCACTGATTTTTTTTTTATTATCTCAAAAATTCTCAGAGTTCTGTACCACTGTGGTTTGAGTTAGATGTGAGAATAAAAAAAGGTGGGAAACAAGATTTAGAGGCTCATGCTGATTTTAGAGATTAGAACTGGGATTTAAGGTAAGTATAAATGGAGTATTGCTATATTTTGGTCATGAAGGTGATTGGAGCCTGGAGTATTAGGATAACAGCTGTGATTTAGCACAGAATAAGAAAAGGAAGAAAGTGTACTTCTGTATCCATTCATCTCATTTTCTGTGGTAGTGCTATAATATGAAAAGTCACTCTGAAAAGCATTCTTCGACCAAAGACAGGCAAGTTCCATAGAGTTCAACAGGTCTCCTAGCTTGATAGCCTGGTGCTGAATAAGAACCATCTGTCTATCTGCTTCTGGCTGATGGTTACTGCCTGAGCATCATTAGTATTGATTCTCAATGGTGGTTGCATGAAGCTGGTCCGATGCTCAATGTATCAAATGGGAAGTCATTTCAATCTTCCAGCTTGCTAATTAGTACCCTGTGAATGGGCCAGCGAGGAGGGCTATAAGAGGGTAAAATGGCTGCATTAATTTTGTACACTCCTTCCAAAGAATTAACTGAAGTATAAAGGTCTCCGTGACCAAGTCACAAGGCACAAAGCCACTTTGGTTCTGGCAGTCACTGCTGACATATCCCAGCTCTTATCATCGAGTGAATACAGTATTCATAATTCATGAAACACCTCAGAAGATTACATCAGCCCTTCTGACACATTCCATATATATATATCACATCCTGTTGTGCCAGACATTGATCCCTACCTTAACAACTAAAGCAACAGAGAAAGATTTCAAGTCCCACAGTACGACTGACCCCCCAAATCTTAAGTACAGATTTCACCAGGAGTCAAAAACAAGATTCAGAATTGTTTTCTGGACATTTACATTACAAAAGGAGGAAACCCATTTTCTATATTACAACACAAAGGTCACAGCCATCGAATATTTGCACAGAGTGTCAAAATTGGAACAAAGGCAATATTCATCAACAACATTTTGAAAAAGGAGAGTTGTGCATCCCCAAATACCTCCTGAAAAACAGAAGAACAGAGACATGGTGGGAAGAATATACACAGATCTTGAAGCCTTGGTGCCCTGTTATTTGAATAACATGGCAACAATTTCCCAATTCCACTTTTGGTTAATAAGCCGACTCCCAAAGCGAAGAGCAACCCCCTCCTTTCATCTTGCTGAGCTGGGTTCAGAAGCGTATTAGACACCCATGACGTAGAGATCTCACCCAAACAGGCTGAGGGTGCTAAATTGTTTTTCAAGTACTAACATGGCCTAGGAAGCGTTAAAAGGAATGCCATTTCTTTTAAACCAGGTAACAAGATCAGAAGGTCCATCCCTCCCATGCTGTTTGTACATAAGAGGAAAGAGAGCACTCACCTCCCTGTTTACTTCTGTCAAGATAGATTGAAACCCTTCGGGCCAGACCTGTGAGAAGACAGGGATTAAGGGGTTGATGCTAAGGGTAAGTTGATCAGCCAAAGCAAAACAAATCTTTAAAAGGAGTCGAAAACACAACCCAAAAGGAACAGAAAAGAACAGAGTTAGAGAGAAGCGGTAGCAAAAGCTTCTATTCAGGAAAGGAAGGAAGACGAGCAACTTGACTCAAGCAGCCATCCTAGGAAGCCATTAATCACAGGAAGGAAAAAAAAAAGGTATTTTTTTGGTGGTAGGGGTGGGTTTTGTAGTCATGCTCCCAATTGATCTGACATTGTCTTTTCTAACCGTAGCCTTATTTTCAGGATCTAGACTGAAAGGCGTCTTATGTTCAAAGGAGCATGAGAAATGAAAGTATTGCTCTGAGTAACTCTGTATCAGAAACCCAACCCGAAAACGTGAAGGAAATCATACAGAAAACAGCAAGCATACCTTCTTCAGGCCTCACTTTCTGAGCCACCAACTCAGCTGTGGAGTCATATAATAGGCTTCAGCAAAGCATACTTCAGTGATTTGCTAATGACCACTCAAGATTAGGAGAGGCAGCACAATTTATAGAGGCACTGCTCAAACAACTGCCTAAGTGGAGAAATTAGTCCTACAAGGGGATACATTTGAAGTAAAATAAATAAAAAAAATTTCTTTAAAAAAAAAACCCTGGATGTTGAGTAGAGATAGAAGGCTGCAGACAGAGGAGGAAAAATTGAATTTTAGATATTTATTGAGACTAGCTTGGGCATAGATATCTATTTAATCTGGGGAGAGAATTTCCTGCTCCTTTTAAGGCAGGCATTTTCATTCCTGAAAGGAACTGAAGCAGCTGGAAACACATATAGGGTTGGTGATGGTCATTTTCCCCATTGCATAGCTTCCGTATTACAGTTCAACAGCAGTCCAAGCCTTGTGCAAGTTGTCAGGGTATCTGATTAGTTGGACTGCTGATCTGACCTAGGAAAGAACAACACTTAACGTCTGTTCCTCCTGCCTTTCCAAAATCCATTTAGTATCAACAAAATGCCATTTTGTTGATGCTGTAAGAAATGGGCAAGTCACCCCTTTAGACGCGATGTTAATAAACCTTTAAATGTCCTCTTTGTCAAATAAGCTGTATAATTCTTGTGAGGTCTGACATATCAATTACACAAATCAACTTTGGCCTTTTCAATTTACAACTGAAATCCTAACAACTAATCCTTTCTAACTCTCTCTGCTTTTATATCTGATTCTCTATTTTACCAAGTGCTCTGAAATAATTAAGCTGATCTATTATTTATGCAGTTTATGCTTCATAAAAATAGTTATTTCTAAGGTCTATCAAATGCCAGAAGAGCTTAGATAGCGCAGTGGGTTAAACAGTGGATTAGCTATAAAGTCTATTGATCCTGAGCCTGTAAAACTGATTAAAATTTCAGGGGCTATATGCGTATATTATAGAAAAAGATATCAAGGTATAATTTCCAGAGCTTCTTGAAGGAAAAGAATAAATTATTCCTGTGACATTTTTATATCACAACTCTCATTTTGTCAGACTGTACAAAATGACAGGGAAGAAAAACCAACAACCATACAGAAGAGTGTGAAAAGTCTAATCAAATGGAAATGCTTTGGCCCTGTGGTCTTCTGGCAAGTTTCTCACTATAGTCTAAAGCTCTGGATTTCTTGCTGTCTCCCATCCAAATAAAAGCAGTCCTTGATTTACAATGGCAAGTGGTAACAGAATTTCCATCACTAAGCAATGTGGGCATTAACTAAACTCCATGGTCATTAAGTGAGGCAGCTCCTTGTTGGCTTCCCAGAACCCAATCAGCAGGAAGTTGCAAGTCCCAGGCAGCTCTCAAGTGGCTGCTGCCAGGTTGGACAGGGCATGAGGACCTGTGTGAGGGTGTGAGAAAGGCATGGCAAGGTTCTGGGAGGATGTGTATGGAGGTGCACAGAGGTGTGCAAGGAGTGTGGCAAGGGCTGGAGAGAACCTTGGGGTGCAAGGGAGGTGCAGGGAAGCTCTGGGAGGGTGTGCGGGTATGTGTAAGAGAGGTGCACTGAGGCTCGGAGAGGATGCACAAGCGTGAGGGAGGTGCAGTAAGGCTGGGGAGGTTGTAATGAGGGTGACATACTCAGAGAAAGTGCATGATAGTGTTCAAGAAAGGCATAGTGAAGCTTGGGGAAGGTATGCAAGTGGCGGGATTCATGGTGAGACTTGGGGACAGTATGCAGGGGTACACAAATGGCTGGTGTGGTGTGAGCACAGAGGGGCTGGGTGGGGGAAACTTACCCCAGCGTTTTGTGATCTTCCCTCCCGGCTTCCCCACTGACTTACTGGGAAAGCCTGCTGAGAAGTTCACAAATAGTGCTCACAGGAAGCTGCAACCAGTTGTAAGTGTGAGTTGCCATATACGCAGATCATGATCATGATGACAAGATCATGGGGTTGCTGGGACAGCCAGAACTCCGAGGACCGGTCATAACCACAATTTGTTCAGAGCCATCACAACTTGCTAAATGAATCATCATAAGTCAAGAATTACCTGTGTTCATAAAATCTGATTAGGAACTTTTTGGAGATGGTCAGGTAGCTCTAATCATTTGCTTCATTGCTCCATTAAAAATACTGAATTAGAGCAGTCAAGAATTTCTTCTAGGACATGATGTGTACTTGCAATTTATGGTGGTGCTTGCATTTATTTCTCAATGTTTTTATTACAACCCAAGTTAGTTTTATGCTGAATTGACCAGTTCAAGATTAAACCGGAATTAATGCATAACATATTGACCCTGAGCAGCCCCTCCTTCTTCATTGCATCTAGGGATCCTTTCTTCCGGTGTCATATTACGGTGGGATGTTTTACATAAATCAAAACACTAGATGATAAGCAATTCCAATTTGCTCTTATTCTTCTTGTATGTAGGACAATTACATTCATCTGATAAATACAAATAAGCCTGGCAAGGGCATATTTATTTTTTTGTCAAAAGAAGAGGGGATCTATTTGTCACTGTGTTATGAGGTTAGTACAGAACTAAAATCCTTTGGACTCCTCTTATATTTTTCCAGAACAAAAGAACTGCTCTATTATTATAATGTTGCTTTCCTTCCAGCTGGTTCACCACAAATGAGGAAACGTGCACAAAGAGGTCATCAAAGAAAGGGCAGACCTTATGAGTGTCACCTGCTCTTGTTGTTCCCTCAAATCCCTTGTGAGGTCAGTGACCTATTTTTCATCAAGCAGCTCACATCATCCGATAAGGAGGGCAGGACCAAGATGAAGGAAAGCAAAAGCAGAGGCTGTTGGAATAATTTCACTGGCCACATACGAAGGAAGTGCAACTAAAAATTGGGGCCACGAGCATATTACGATCCTTGGTTTCCACAGCAGAAGCAGCATTCTTTCAAGAACAGGTAGTCCTTGAGTTACAACCATTTGTCTAGTGACAGGACTGAAAAAAGGGATTGTGACTATTTTTCACACTTCACGACTGTTGCAGCACCCCCATGGTCACGTGACCAAATTTAAGTGCTTGACAACTGGCATGTATCGATGACAATTGCACTGTCCCGGTGTCATACGATCACCTTTAGTAACCTTTCCAGCCTTCCAATGGGGGAATTCAGATTTGCTTAACGACCGCATGATTCGCTTAATAACTGCAGCGATTCGCTTAGCAACTGTGGCAAAAAAGATCATAAAATGAGGCACAACTCACTTAACAGCTGTCTTGCTTAGCAATAGAAACTTTGGGCTCAATTGTGGCTGTAAGTCGAGGACTACTTATATCTCATTTCTGTAGAAGGCTAATTTAATTCACTTTGCTTCTTGGCACTGATTAGTTTTTGCTTTACCTAGCCTAGGGGTCCCCAATCCCTGGTCTGTGAACTGGCACCGAACCACAACATACCAGAAACTGGGCTGTGCAAACAAGCGAAGCCCCATCTGTGGGATGCAGGCAGCACATGAAACAACGTCCCCTCCAGTTCGCGGAAAAACCTCTCTCCATGGAACTGGTCCCTGGTGCCCAAAAGTTTGGGGGCTGCTGACCTAGCCCATTCATTCCTCCCGCAGCAGCAAGACTTGAATCAGAAGATAAGTGATTCTTTCATAAAAGCGTAACCCCCTTAGAGCTTTTACTCATCCGAACGTGTTGCATTTGTTAGGAAGCCATGAGGTGGGGCAGAGGGGATCAGACACGACAAACCATGTAATTATTGTGCGCCCTCTCTTAATTGATGCTAGGGAAAATGAGATGGCCAAGGGAAAATAAAAACTTCTTTACCCCAGATTATCAGGGTCTTCAGTGCTTTTATTTTGGGGAGCAAATTCTTGAGGAAGCAACTGTTGATAAAATAAAGTTAGCTCTACTGCTAATTTATTGGTTTCATGACTATATTTGATGCCAACAGGTTGGTTTGTTTTCATTACACTTAACTCCATATAAGATGTGTGCATTTTCTCTGGAATGAAGCTAGAACATTTTGTGATATGATGGTGTCACACTACACAACTGTCATCTGGTCAGTATTTTCTTGTCTCTTATTAATGAACTGCAGAAGCAGACACAAGGAAAATCCAAGGATACAACTGAATTTGACTGCATTGGCCCCCAATCTTTATGCTGGAGCCCCAGGATTAAAATAACATCTGTTTATGCATATTTATTGAACTGTATCAAAGGAATATGATTTCCCTTTGGCACTGGACTATTTTTACTGCAGTAACTCATAAGCATAAGAAGGAACTCTTTAAGTGGTTGTTAATATTTTAAGCCAATTTCTGAAAATGGCACTTTCTGTCAGATCTGGTATCCAAAAGATAGCTCAAATTCTGATTTTATTTAGCTAATTGGCTACTAACATCAGAAGTGAAAATATTATAGGACAAACAGTATACTCCACATTGCCCCTTACAATTGCAGTATCTGTGCCTTCTTAAAGGAACTACATAGACTAAAAACAGTGTTTCGGATATCTCAAAAGATAGTATTTCTTTGTGTAAGATTTCACTCTTTTCAGTGTTTTAAAGTAATGATGAACGTGGTTTGCATATTTTTATGGGATTGGACTATCAATTTTAAATATTGCAGAATCAATATCTATTACATCTTAACTCTTCTAGAGCAAATCATGTCTTATAGTAGCTCCCAGTTTTGTACCCTCCAGATACATGGGACTTTATCTCTCATAAATTTGTAGCCAGGATGCTCTAGGCTAATGAAGGCTGGTGTGTGTGTGTGTGTGTGTGTGTGTGTGTGTGTGTGTGTTTCTGTCTATATCACTAGATAAATTTGTACTATACTGAGATTAGTCTTTCCATTTAAGAGTGACCCAGGCAATTAACAAAAACATTTCCTCCTGCATTTTAACTGTATATTCCTTTACCGATTTGGTGATTGCCTTTTTTCACTTAGTTCAAATTTTTAAATAAGCTGCACAAGAATAAACTGAATTTGCAGGAACCGTTCTTTTGGCAGTGTCAACACTGCTAATAAAATTGACTGAAATATACAGTAACTGAATGCGTGGGCATTATATAGCTGCCTTAGACAAGATACAACTTATTATTTATTTAATGATTATTTCAGAGATGGGAAGATGTTTAAAAGATCAGCAAGATCTGAGCCTAGTACTCTTCTATTTACAACGCAATGCACAATGCGATCTTTGCTTGGCTGCTGACAAATGGCTTTTAAATGGAGGATTTTTTACCAGATGCCTAAAATTTGCCCTTTAGGACTCCATGTTCTGCAAACACGGAGAGGCATGTTATAGAAAGCTGGGTTTACCACAAACAGACCTCTGCTTTCCGACTGCCTGAGCAATTCAGGATTTTTATGGAAAAAGCCAAGAATGGGTTGTTAGTGTTTTTTTTTTAGATCTAAGTGAGATGTTTCATGTGGATTTCTATCAGTAGCTTGAATCACATTATGCAGGAAAAGCAGGGCAGTGTGAGGGAAGGTGACATTAAAGAAAAATATGTAGATGTTACTCCTGTAAGTGTTCAAACCATAAAGTTCAAAGGGCGTAGTTGTTTTATATTGACATGTCAAATCATTACTGATTACTGGCTGTGTTAGCGCAAATATGTTAAGAGGCTAGCAAAGTAGTAGTATAGCAACAGGAGATTTTCAAAGATGTAGGGCAGAGATGTATCAGCTCAGAAATGGGAACTGTCAGTGCCTTAATGAATCCTCATGTCTTGGAAGCAGAGCGAACACCTTTCTATTAAAATATTTGAGAGAGGTTTTGCTGTGTGTTTGTGTGTGTGTGTTACTTAACTTGCCTCCATCAAATATGCATAGTGACAAGTCTCTTGTTGACATCTAGCTTTGCCAGAGCCATTACCATGCCGGGACCATTTATGCTACTTGTAAAAGACCCTGATTGTGACTTTTCCTATTTTCTTCTCCTTCCCTTTCCCCCCACGTATGGCAGGAAAGACTGAGCGGTACTGTATGTGCTGAAGTCAAAGCGGGCTAAGCAAAGTGATATGGGAAGCATGCAAAGCTGGGTCAAGGAAGAATCAGCAAATAAAGGAGAACAGCAGCAAGAGGTGAGGTTCTGGATAAACCCCAAATTGGAAGGCGATAACCAATTGCTGTGAGAAGTTCAAGAAGGGCAGTGCTCAGTGCAGCTCTCTAATGACTCTTTCTCAAGAAGCAAAAAGTTAGACTTGACCTCCACTGATAGGAAAACCAGTATAGTGCAGGAGGGGGTAACACAACTTTAGTCCTGATTCACATTACTAAAAAGATGCCTCTCTATCCATTCCACAAGTAGCATTTTTACGCCTGTGTTTATAATTTTCTGAAACTATGGCTGGGAAGAAATCTATTAACTTGTCAGTCTATGGCAGCCAAAAGTCTAATTACAAGATACTACTGAAAGCAGAAGCAAAGAAGACAGCTCCAGATTACCCAGCCTCACTTCAGACCAAGGCTAATTATTGTTATATTTCACATTCAGAAAAGAGTGTTATGGTCATACTTACCGCGTGTTGTAGGTAGCATGTCTGACAAACCCTGCCATGCTGTTACCATCTCTGGATTCTTCTCCAGGTCAGCGAAGTTCTTCCACACTCTTATAGCACCATCATCTTGAAGACAGGACAAAAAAAAGAAAAGAAACATACAAAGCAATATAAAAAAAGTGGCTTTGGGACATAGAGCAAACAACCTTATCTTAATACAGAACATTTTATTTTAGATGGTGGATTTAAATAAAAGAGGCATACCATTTTCAAAAGCTTTAGAATTGACACTGGATCTAGTACTATGGAGATTAAACTTTTCATCATGGTCAATTTCCTAAGAAAAAACTTTCCTAAAAATTAGAGCTGACGTATAAGAAATTCTAAACAATATAGACTCACATATTAAGAATCAGACAAGACTTAATATATTGCTTTCATCAGATTTCCAACTGTATATATCACTCTGAGCTCATACTACTTGTGGTATCTTATTCACTCGGTTGTTTGCTATATCTTGTAATCCAATAAGCATTTTCTACTGCATTTAAGATGTAACTCTAGCCCAATTTTTTTTTATTAAGCCTCTCTATACTATAATATAATGCTGAATTTTAGAAGTTCAGTCAGTCTGGGACAGTAGTAGACAACCATATATACAATTCTCCAATATTCTGAGCCACATTGTTGAAATTCATCTCCAAAAATGGCTGAATTTTAGCAGCATGATCTCAGGCTGTTGTTTAGGGCTACAAGGATTGATTAAAGTAGAGATAGTAATCATTTATCTCCCAGGAAACCACCCATTCCTATTTTTACCTTAACCTCCTCTAAAAACATTTTCACCTCTGCATTATCCAGTAATGTTCTCTGAATGACACTTCATTGTGGCCATTCAAAAACGCAGAGAGATTTCCCCTCCCACACACACCTCCATTATGAAGTTGGAAAAACATGGCTCATGAGAAGAGGCTTTCTGTGGGTATATATTTAGCTGACTGATTGTCTTGTAAATCCAGGTAGGTCATACTTTATAAGGTCATTGCTTTTAGAAGAACTTTGCAATTATCTTAGATATAGACTTGGCCAGAAGAAGCCAATGAAAGCAGGAGAGGGAATGAAGTGGTGAAGAAGCCCTTTCTAAATCCTGGCTGGCTGATGGTGCCTATTAGGGCAGGGGAAGAGGGAGATCTACTGGGCTTTTTAGCCTGGAAGAGCTATATGTTTTGGATCTCCACTTATACCCAAATGTATCTGAAATATATGGAGGGGATTAGTAAGGTTAGCTATCAAAAAGCATATTTAAGAGGGATGGAAGGGCTCTGGATCCAGAAGTGGCCGTGCTTCTTTCCAAGAAAAGCATTCCAAGAAATGCTAGCAGGAACCCCTGTGATAAAAATCAACATTTAGATCAGGGGTGTCAAACTCGATTTCATTCAGGGCCGCATTAGGGTTGTGTTTGACCTCGGGGGGCTGTGGTGGGCATGGCCAGCTCAACATCACTCGTGTCAGGGGCACCTGTGGTGGCTAGAGAGCTCTGCCAGTGAAAACGGGCTCCCAAGCTCCATTTTTGGCTGCAACGGCTTCCTGAAACCCTCTGCCAGCGAAAGTGGAGATCAGGAGCCTGGCCCTTGCGAGCTCTGTTTTCAGTTGAGACAGCTTCTTACAACCCTCTACCAGCAAAAAAGGAGCTCAGGAGGGCCGCACGGAGATTGGGATCCGGCCCACAGGCCTTGAGTTTGTCACCCCTGATCTAGACTCTTCATACAGTACACTTGGAACTACCCAGAGTATCTCCACCCTATTGGAAACATCCTTAGATGATTGTCTAAGGAAAGATGAAGATTGCTTGCACTGAAGTTGAAGAACTAAAAACCAGGTGCTTAATCATTTTCAAAAGAATTTCACATTTCAAATCTTTAAATGGATAACTTAAAAAAAATACAATTTCCCCTTAATTGAATACAATCTGTTTTCTAGGACTGGCAATACTCTTTCATTTATATACCCAAGTCCCCGCAGCAATCATAGGAATACCTGTGCTTTGCTTATGCTATGTAATCATGCTCTTAATAGAAATAAGGGCTCTGAGAAGGATATGCTTTGGTAATATCTATCCTGTAAATAATATGTTCATAATAATAATGCTGTTTGGGGAGGTTAAGGTGAAGGAGATTGCTTTATAATGGAATATTCCTGGAGATATTTTTCTTTAAAATTAAAAAAGCTTATTTCCCTTGCTAACCTACCCTGAAGTCTTATACAACATCTTCTAGTCTGGACACCCCATCTGGTCTTTGAATAGCTTGTCAAGGGATGCATTGTAAAAAGTGGCTGGAGGGCTATTTTTTGTATAATTAAATATAATCAAAAGAATTACTTTCCAGACACATATTTAATAATTACCCCCTTCTTTCACATTACAAATTACAATTTGGATTTTTTAAAAAAACTTTGTTGGTCTTCAAGAGCTGCACCCAAGGGTAGATGTGGCTCTACCGCATCTTACCGGGCTTCAGGTAATTCACATTAGTCCCAAAGGGAGAACGTTTTGGAACTGCCGTACCAACAGAAAGTTTGAGGCAAAGGTATGACATGATGTGAATTCCTGCAATTACTGTCAGGAGGATGATTATGGAAGAGAATCTAATATAGAACTTCTCTCGCCTACTTTCAGCATGTTTTATATATTTGAGAAGAAATGAGGATGGGTGAAGAAAATAGTAAAACACCCATAGGATCATTTTTATATGATTATCATGGTCTGCTGTATGACAACAGCTTGGGGAATGACTCAAAAGTTGGCTAGTAGAATGTGTGGAAACAAATAAACAGAGAGATATTGTGTCTAAGATTGAATGAATCAGTAAGATGATGAGGCAGATAAGACTTTTGATGCTTCTTAGTTCTATTATCTGCTTTACATAAAAATAATATACCAACCTGTAGCAGTCAGGAGTAGAGAACAGTCTTGTCCATTCAGATATTCCATGGCAGTGATCCTAGTGTAACGTGGGTTTCCATTGTGAAAATAGTCCAACTTTTCCCCTTTTTCCCAATCCCAAAAACTGGGACAGGAAGGGGAAAAAAAAGCAAGAAAAATTAAATGAAATAAAATGGAATCCATTAATCAGCCTGGCTTTAGGTATCCAGGATATCATTCTATTGAATGGCTGCAAATCAAATAGCTTGTTCCTCCCCCCCAAGTGCTTAATATTTTTTGATTAATATGTCTTCATTGTATTTTCAGCTTTTGCAGAGAGAATAATAAATTTGAAACACTGTATAGAAAATCTATACTCAGACAAGATTATAGTTTTATAAGGCCTTCTCTCAGGAGCCAGAAGAAAGCACCAGATCAAATAAGATCGTATGACTTTAAAATCAGTATTTTTACCAGATGCTATCTTTGTCAGCCACTGCTATGCAAGGGGTGAACGGGTGAAACTTGACTACGGAAGGCATGCCGGGGTTCCTGTTCAGAAAGATTTGATCATCTAGTCTTGAAATACCTAAAAGTATTTCAGAAAGAATATTAGCATCAATCTCTTATAATTCACTAAACTGGGCATTGCTTACTGTTTTACAAAAAAAATCTCTTAAACTATAGCATAGGAAAACTCTTCAAATTAAATGGAAAAATAATACAGCTCTACCATTTTCCTCCAGGTAGATTAATTTATCTTCATCCAGTCAAAATTGGAAACCATGACCCAGAAATCGTACATCTGATGTACTTAAGCATTATATGTATATTTCCTGACTGAAAGAGGACAGCCAGATTTCTCTTATTGCTTGCAACTCCTCACCTGAGAAATCTAGAACCAAAAAGCTCTGAACAAATTGATTAATACATCATTTTGTGTATCAGGCAAAATAAGCAGACAGGTGTCATAAACAGATGTTACTAAAAGATTGAAACTGTCCCATTAAAAAATAAAAACAAAAGGCTAAAAGGTCTTAAGGATGAGGACGGCTCACACAAAAGCAGGTTTTTGCCATGAGAAACCCTTACGTGCAGGGGGGGGGGAAGGGGGGGGGATACAGTAAGCATAGAAGAAAGACCCTACCTCCAAAAAAATCCTCCCAACCAATGACGATGAATAAAGTCACTTCAATTATAGAAGAACCGAGCTACATGTAAGAGACAGATCATCTCTCTCTGAAGATTAATATTTTGCACTAATCTTTTTCCAGCTGATAACTCAAGATGGGAAAGCACCCACTCCCTCTAATATTCTTGGTAAAAAAAAACATTTTATGTCGTGCTCAAAATGTAGGTGAGCAACACATATTCACTCCCTCTGACTCACTATTCTCATTATTACACAATCTATGTCTCATTATTTTTCAAATGTCATGTCTAACCATTGCTTTGCAAAATTTAGGGGGTTACATCAGCAAAATGCAAGGAACTCAAATAATCTTGGTTCTTAAACAATAATTTGCAAATACATAATGAATTATAAAGAAGCCAGGTGACTTTTCAATAAAGCACAGAATAGACGAATCCAAAGGCACAGTTGGAGAAAAAAATCTATAAAGGTAAAGAATGCCAATACATAAGAAACTGCAAAAAACTTTGAAAGCATTAGGGACATTATCATACTTTAATTCTGCCTTTTAGCGGCAGTGGGAAAAATTGCCATTTAGCTTGCAACATCCTTTCTTGTAATTGAGATGTAACTTCTACTTTATCTTCATAGAATAGTATGCCAGATGTCTGGGGAGCACATAATCAGATTAGCCAGGCTGGCACCAAAGATCATTGATTAGTATTGAGGCTCAAGGGTATGTTGTTGAAGCAGGATGGAGCACATACTCATAGTGGAAAAATGGCCATTTTTTTTCCTTTTGGGCATCAGAAACGGCAAGAAGAAAGGGGGGAAATCACCTTTTTGGATAATTTTCTGTGCTTGCTTTCGGACTCTAGCATTGCGCAGAAATCGCCACTCCCTCTCTTTACGGATCTGGCTCTCCAAATCATGCTCTTCGGGAATCTATCAAGCAGTAATGAAAAGATATGAGAGCAGGACAATTACAAAACAAAACAAAGGCAGAGACTTGGTATATATTCTCACTGTGCTCTTTTTCATTGTTTATTTTAGTGTTCTATTATTTTACAGTCCTTTCATTTTCTTTTTTATTATTGTAAGCTGCCTAGAATAGCCTCACAGCAAGACAGGCGGCAAATAAATTTAACAAATAAATAAAAATAAATAGCCGTGTATGTGTGAATGCCACTCCAGTTTAATTACTGAGGCGGTTTAGTGTACTGGTCCCTTGTCCCGTTCATGTCAAAGGCACCTAAGGCGCTTCCGTGTTGAAAGGATTAACTAGTGACATCACCATTGTCCCAGGGGACGTCTGTGGGAGCTCCTTTTATGTCCCCGTCAAGGAGCTGGAGCAAATGACAGGAGCTCACCTGCCATGCAGCAGCACCCAAATCTCAAACATGGGCTTGCTAACCTCCAACCCAGCATCCTATCCATGTGAACCACCACACTCCCCAGGTATACTGGCTAAGTAGCTGGACTAGAAACTGAGAAACCGTGAGTTATATTCATCCCTTAGGAATGGAAACTGGGTAACATTGGATTGGTCACTCTTCCTCAGTACCACCTACCCCACAGGTTGTTGTGAGGAAATAGAAGGCTTGTACATTATAAATGCTCTCTGTCATATAAAATAAAGGTGAGTTCTACTATAAAGCTAATAAATAAATAAATATATTCACTTCCTTCTTTATTTCTACTGTGAGGAGACTCTTCAGTTTGGCTTGACTAAGAGAAATAACAGGCAGATGGTTTTGCGCACTTACATGCATCACCTTTGGAGTCTAATGTTATAAATTGTTTAGTTCCAGGCTAATCAAAGCCTGTGCTATGCTTTTTAATCAATTAATATAAATTATTATACATTACTTTCGCAGGTAATTATTTTCATGAAGCCTAAGGAAAGTGACATTCTCCCTTGAAAATTGCAGGGAAGATAAAGACAGGCAGTATGAAAAGAAAAGATAAGATGCGCTGCACGAATTCAAACTCCACACACTAATAATGTCAGAATTAGAATCTTCTCAGTAGGGAACAGCTCTTTAAAAATGCACATTTCAAGCCCAGGCTTTGTAAATCATGTGATTCATCAACCAATGTTTTAAAAGCTACAGCTTAATAAGGTCTGAGCCTTGTAGCATGTCTCTTTCTGGCTGTAAGTTCTCATATGAAGAGAGAGCGAGCCTTCTGTTATTTTTAAAGAGCCATGTAAATTGAGGAAGCTTATATAAATGACTTATTATAGCAGATCTGTTTGAATCTAGTGGCTGCTTGCATAAATCGACAAAGGCACTGAGCCATTTTAATGTCTGTCTCTAAAGCTTTCTTCCATTTAAAAGCAGAGAATGGGATTTTTACATTATTCTTTTCAAATACATGGCACCGTGAAGCATGTCTCAGGGAAACATAAATGCAGAAGGTGTAGCAGATGATTGCAGATAATCCCGTGGGGGGGATTCTGTGGTTTCTTTTTGCACAACTGGAAATACAGTAGTTTGAGAAACAGGGTTATATTGTCTACTTTAAAACCACAGCTAGTAGAATCAGCATGCTGAAAGCAAAAGATGCTTTGTGGCCTACTTGCAAAACTAAAGTAAAATATTGTTCTCAAATCCTGATAGAATTAAAACATTCTGGGGAGGAAGAGAATGAAAAATTCCCTTCCCCTGAATGAACAAGCTTTCATTACAAAAAAATCTTATCGAAGCTGGTGGTTGACTTCCCCTTTGCTAGTCAGCTTTTTCAAGGTAACTATAATCAGAATGCCTCATAAAATATAATTATAATTAAATGTAAACCAATTGATTATACAATTAACAAATATCAATTTACTTTTTCTTTTTGTACAGAGGTGACACAGCCACCCTCTCTGTGATGGAAAAACCCAACAGGTCACAATTAGAAGGGAATTTAATTAAATATTTAATTAATTAAATAATTACTTAAATTATTTGGTGGTAGTCTTTCAAACATTACCAGGGGAACGTTGCCCCCAAATTGAGGGACTTTAGGGAAGTGTGGCTGTTACTATATATACATTTTTCTATACTAGGCTAATATGCACTGGGTGCAATACATGTTATGAAACAAATCTGGTTTTCTAGCTGTGGTGCTGAATCCAAATTTGCTCTTACAAAGGGCATGAACTGTGTTCTGATGTTTTGTTTTTGTAGCTCTCAAATGAAGGGGTCCCCAAACTTTCTGATTCCTGGACTGGCAGCGGCTTTGGCAGTGGGGGAAATTGTTTTGTGTGTGGAACCTAAATCCCACACATGTGCAAATGAAGCTTCGTGTGTTCACTTGCTGCTTTGACGGTCCGGTTCCTGACTGGCCACGGCTCGCTGGTGGTCCATGGCCCGGGGGGCTGGGGAGCCCTGTTCTAATGTGCATCAAATATGGTACTACATTTCCTCAATCTTTGGCTGAAATTTATCTTCACACAAGCTGATTCAGGTCTTTTAATTTCAGAAGACAAACTTCAATCTATGTGGAAAAGAACCTAAAGAAAATCTGTTTGAACTAGTGGCTAAGGTACCAGGCTAGAATCTGGGAGATGGTGAGTTCTAGTACTGCCTTAGTCATGAAAGCCAACTGAGTGACATTAGGCCAATCACTTTCTCTCAGCCCAATCCATCTCACAAGGTTGTTGTTGTAGGGAAAATAGAGAAAGGAAGGTTATGTTGAATATGTTCACTGCTTTGAGTTATTTGCAAAAATACAGAAGACGGAATATAAATCAGTAAAATAAAATAAATAAATTGATGTGCTGAATATGTTATCACATTGTTTTTAGAACCCTTTAAAGAAAGGAAAAGGAATTCAGTTTTCAGTTGTTTGTATGCAGGATTCACTTTGCTTCTGCCACCTACCTTTCCCATACCATATCACTGACATATTGCAAGGCTTTTATGCTAGATCAATTCAATAGTATTCCCTCAGTTCTAATCCTAGGCAGCTATCATAGCACCTTACTTAAGCAATGTTTCTATCCTCAGGGGATTGGTGAGATGGAGAGCCATCGTTTTCTATGCTGTCTTATAAGGTTATTGATGAGATATTGATTATATTCTTTTAAAATGTTTTTTCATGCAAAAGTCACATTTTAAAGCATAACGAAGTTTTGCAACATGATTTGTTTTGTGACTCTTCTGTCCTTTTTAAGTGGTCTTTTTTAGTTTTTATTTAATGGAAAAAAGCTGATTATATTATGAAATAAAATTTGATAGTGTAGCCTCCATAGAGTCATTCTAAACGGGGAAGAAAAAAGGAGGAAGGGATTTAGAGAGAAATTGTAACAGTTCCCTGTCCAGTTCAAACAAGAGTAATATTTTCACTCACCTTTATAACCTTATGTCTCTTTGGACCAGATTATCTGAAAGACCATCTTTTTCCAAGATTTTCTACTTGTCAAATCCAACTAAACAAACTAGGCATTCTGCAGATCCTATCAACCCATGTTGACTGGTGAAAACTAGAAGGTCTTTCTCTGCTGTAGTCCCTGCCTTATGGAACATTCTCCCCTTGGAGATTAGATTGGCTCCAACCCTATTGACTTTTTGCAAAGCTTTAAAAACTTGGCTATTTACCCGGGCCTGGGGTTCGGAATCTGTGAGGGGTCCTGTTACTTGGTTTTATTATTAGCCAATTAATCATCACAGCTGTGCACATCCTGTGGCCTAGAGGTGGAGCTCTTGCCTCACAATCAGGAGGTTGTGAATTCGATCCTAGGTAGAGACAGATGTAGGGTCTCCTGCTTGGGCAGGGGGTTGGACTAGATGACCTGCAAGGTCCCTTCCAACTCTGTTAATCTGTAAACTGCTGGTGGTACTTATGTATTTTGTGGATGTTTTACTGTTTTACTGTTTAAACCAGGGGTTCCCAAACTTGGCAGCTTTAAGACTTGTGGACTTCGACTCCCAGAATTCTCCAGCCAGCATATTAAACTGTTTACACTGTTTTAGAATTTCAGAATTGTAAGCCACCTAGAATCACTTGGTTGAGTTGGGTGTCTATAGAAATTCAATGAATGGATGAATTGATCGATCAATCAATCAATCAATCAGTAATATGACTCTGAATGGTACTGATTTGGTTACCACCACTGCATGACTGACAAAACTGCCATATGTGGCCTCATTTTATTATTTCCTGTTGCCATTATTTCAATTGGAAATTCTGCTTGATGCTACATAGCCAACCTGCCTGCTTAAAATTCAGTGAACACCAGTTAATAAACATAAATCTACTTTTAATGTTAACGTTTAAAAACGTCAGCAAAAACTATCTAAATCTGGAGATGAAATAAGGAAAATGCATCGGCTGAAAAAGAAAAGGCTTCTGGCAAGAGTAGCTTACCCAAGCCTCTTTGATCTATAAAATTGGTACTCTTTCTTATGACAGAATTTGCTTGAAACCACTTGGTGTAGAGATCTGCCACGCTAACAGCTTCATTAAAGCTAGTTTCTATAAATGATGGTCCTACTGATTAAGGAATAGCTTAATCAGGTAGCTTTCCAACTGCAAGCAATTTCTATTTTAGCTGAAATAATCCCTCTTTCATTTCTTAAAACTGCCTGCATTTTGCAACGACAGTAGTTTACAACTATTTTTAAAAAATAAATTAAAATAAAGCTCAACCCAAATCCATCACTCAATCATCAACAGCTATCGCTACTGACCCAAGGCATCAAATATGCAAAGCTCATGGCTTTTATCAGCAGCATCAAAGCTGGTTCTGATCAAGGATTTGGAAGTGTTCTGAAAAGAAATATGCAGCTGCATTGTTTGCATGAAAATACACATTTTAATGAAATAATAATAATTTTTAATGAAGAAGATAAGAGAACACTGTCTTTGATTATTCTAATTAGGCTTGCTATTTTCAAAGACAAATATTCAAGTTAAGCTCTTCTGCTTTCATGCCCATCTCTTTTGAAATTATTATTCATGACATGATGAACATTTTGCTGAAAAGAAAGCCAGTGTAACTTGGAAACTGATATGGTGCCCAGACAGGTTTGATTTTGTTGTTATTAAAAAAATCAGAAGTGGTTTCTTTTTAACATCATTCTTTAAAAAAAGGACTGTACCTCAGATATTTAAGTGAAATAATTTAGATTGGTCATCAGTACCTAGTCCATTCAGGACATATTAAATACAAAAATAACTGCCCTCTGTTGCTTCAAAGGTCAGGAAAGCAAATATGGCCTAAATATTAGTGGAAACATTCTAATAATTTAAGATATTTGAATGTGGTCCAGGCTGGACAGCCATCTGCCAAGAATACTGTGGCAACATCCTGAATTGCAGATTTCAAATCAAGGAAAGAATGTAAACGAACAACCTTAAAGATTTTTCTCTCTACAATTCTATGTAATCGAGGATAATCATCAAACTCGTATCACATGGGCTCAACCTACCCATTAAAAATATAATCAATCCAAGTCCAATCATATTACTATGCAAATTGCTTCTTGGGCAGCCCATCTTCTTCAAACAAATCATAACAGAAATTACTTTGCTAGATAACTGATTTTTTATTTTTATTTTTCTCCAGGTTTTTTTTTTTGCAACAATCTAAGGCTTATTACATGGGGAATGACAAACAGATAGCAGCAGCATGGAATAACCAATCTCAAGTTAAAATGCATCTAAACATATTCAAGTAGAGAAACATTACACTTTAATGAATACCTCATTTTACAGTAATGTATTAGAAGAAGATATGAAAAGGTAGTATAAAGAAAGTAAATGGCTTTAAGCTGCAATCAGAGGAGGCCAGCAAGAAATGAGGGGTACAGAGGCAGAGCAACACTCCTGGGGGGAAAACACAAGTTGACAAGGAAGAGGTGATTGTGAACAGAGCTAGAGGACAGTAAACAAATAACACTTAAAAGCTGAGATTGAGCAGCTATATAATTGAGGAGATATTAAATACAACACAGAAAAAAAAAGGAGGGACAGAAAAGGCTGGAAGTGTTTTAAAAGGCAAAAGCCAAGGAAGAAACAAAAAGATGGAGGAAAAATAGATCAAGTCATCTAAGAAGGGCAGGTGTTAACAAATCCAGAACTTGGGAGAAGAAAGTACAGGTAGTCCTTGACTTACAACAGTTCATTTAGTGGACCATTCAAAGTTATTGGTCGACTGGCGGCCCCCAGGGGGAGAGCCTTCTCTGTGGGGGCACCCGCCATCTGGAACGAGCTGCCCTCGGAGATACGGACAATCCTGGATCTTTGCGCTTTCTGCCGCGCCCTCAAAACATTTCTATTCCAGCAGGCCGGCCTGGCCTAACCTCTTTTAAAACTGCTTCTAAATTTTTAAACTTTGAATCTGCCCTATAAATTTTGAAGTGTTTAATTTAATTCTATTTCTTGACCAAGTTATTTAATTGTATTTTAATCGGTTTTTTGAATATCTGTATCACATGTATTTACCGTTAACTGTTCACTGCCCTGAGTCCTTTGGGAGTAGGGCGGTATATAAATTTAATTAATAATAATAATAATAATAATAATAATAATAATAATAATAATAATGTTACAATAGTACTGAAAAAAGTGACTTATGACCATTTTTCACACGACCATTTTTCACACGACATCCCCATGATCCTGTGATCAAAATTTAAACACTTGGCAACTGACTCATATTTATAACGGTTGCAGTGTCCCAGGTTCATGTGGTCATCTTTTGTGACCTTTTGACAAGCAAAGTCCCGGGTACCTTCGAGACCGACTTCTGCCACAAATAGCCTCCCACCGGCCAGTTCGCTCTCACAGAGAGGGTCTCCTCGGGGTGCCATCGGCCAAGCTATGCCGGCTGGCGACACCCAGGGGGAGGGCCTTCTCTGTGGGAGCCCCAGCCCTATGGAATGAACTGCCCCCGGAAATGCGTAAGATCTCTGACCTCCGGGTATTTCGCTGTGCCCTTAAGACCCTGTTGTTCTGCCAAGCTGGGTTATCAATGTAATAATTTTAAATCAGGTGTTTTAATTTTTGGGGTCTTAAATTGAGCCAAATTATTTAATAATTTTAATAATTTCAATTGATGTTTGTCTTGTGCTTTTAATAGGCTGTACACCGCCCTGAGTCCTTTGGGAGAAGGGCGGTATAGAAATAAAATTATTATTATTATTATTATTATTATTATTATTATTATTATTATTATTATAAAGTCCATAGGGAAACCAGATTCACTGTACAACTTAAGTACTGCAGTGATTCACTTAACAACTGTGGCAAGAAAGGTCATAAATGGGGCAAAATTCACTTAACATATGTCTCACTTAGCCACAGAAATGTTGGGCTCAATTGTGGTCATAAGTCAAGGACTACCTGTACACTATTGCAACTGCATTCTCACAAAGCAAGCTAGCAATGAAATAGAGTACAGCCCCAAATAGTAATATACTTCTGGGTGGGGATATCTTCCCCAACTGTGAAGTTCAGTTCAGCTCTGTAAGACTGGAAGTGGATTAAGTGAAGGGCATGTGGAGATGATCAGACTGTACTTCATCTAGAAGTTGTATCTTTACTGAATCGATGTAAGTGTGTATGCTGTTCAGTCATAGCCCATATGTTTATACCCATATTCAGTAGGGTAATTTATATGTAGCTCTTTGGTGCTGAATTGCCAGCAGAAGACAAGGCATTGCAACACAGGGTGAAAAAACCTGATTAAGCGTCTTCTTGATTTATATATTCCTAATAAAACTGGACTGCAAAAGTATCCTGCTTCTTCTTCAAAATAACTCATGTCTATGCTAATAGGCGCCTTACCTTTATTGCTCTGAAAAATGAGAGTCAAACTATACATGCACAAACAAAAGGATATTTACATGCCTTGCAGGTGGCAAATGTTTTTAGAAAGTGAATTGTTGGTCTTCACTGCCATCTGCAGTTTGATGCCCTCCAGGTAAAGATAAAGGTAAAGGTTCCCCTCGCACATATGTGCTAGTTGTTCCCAACTCTAGGGGGCGATGCTCATCTCCGTTTCAAAGCCAAAGAGCCAGCGCTGTCCAAAGACATCTCCGTGGTCATGTGGCTGCCATGACTAAACACCAAAGGCACATGGAGTAGAGTTACCTTCCCACCAAAGGTGGTCCCTATTTTTCTACTTGCAATTTTTATGTGCTTTCGAACTGCTAGGTTGGCAGAAGCTGGGACAAGTAACAGGAGCTCACCCCGTTACGCGGCACTAGGGATTCGAACCGCTGAACTGCCAACCCTTTGATCAACAAGCTCAGCATCTTAGCCACTGAGCCACCATATCCCTTGCCCTCCATCCAGTCTTTTTAGTAGCTAAGCAGGCAGTCATCAGTACCCTCTGGCTATTCTTCCATTTTCAACAACTTCTTTTCAGCTAATGTTCACATACCTCTAATTAATAAATAATTGTCTGGATTTTTTTTTTAAAAAAATCTTTTTGTACTCCAAATTAGGATGCACTATCAGACATCTTCTTAAGACAGATGCAACATTTGATCCTAGCTGCAGAGAAAAAAAACACATCTGTGGACCATTTGGAGGCAATTAAGGTGCAGATAAGGAAATGAAAAAGCCAAGAGAGGGGCTCGGCTGATTCAACCAAATGCAATTTAATAAAATAAATAAAGTTAAAATTAAAAAATGAATAATCTGGCTAGATCCCCGATGCAGAAATATTTCTTTTGTGATTAAAGATTAAAATATTTGGGACTTTTTAATGGGGAAGAAACCTGATGATTAAAGGGAGAGCAGAGTAGAGATTTATAAAGCAAATAAAGAATGAGGAGAGAGACAAATGTTTCTTCCTCACATATTATATTGGAACCGAGGGCCGTCCAGCAAAACTGACGCAGGAGATTTAAGAGAAAATATTCTTCATTCAAGGTCTAATTAGCACATGGTGTTCACTCTGCTGAGGTACAGTGAAGTTACTGGCTTAAATGACATGACAAAGAACCATCTGACTTAGCGCAGATGGCTAAAGCAGAGTTCTAACTCACCTACATCAATTGTTGGAAAAGGCCAATGCCTTTGTGTGCCCTCTTATGAGCTTCCCGAGAGATTTGGCCTACCCTGCAGAATGTAAGGTCCTGGGCTTGATGGACCATTGGTCTGCCAGTAGGGCTTCCCTCATGCTACATTTGCCTTGCCTATGTTTCCTTCTGTCTTTAAAAAAAGCCTGTCTGTGATAAATGAAATATAAGCTTTTGTTCTATTCTCTCCTATGTGGGTTTCCCAGAAGTGTGTGGGCGTTTGGAATAGTGTTAGATGATTAGGATTATGATAAGCTGTGGATTTCTAATACTTTTTGGGCTCCATTCAGAAAGAAACCAATTACAATTCAGAAAAAGACGTCTACCGAGCTGTCTCATGTAAAAGCTAATGAAGCTGTTCTGCTCTTTACCCAGATCAAGATGAAAACAATCAGAGAAGGTTGAGGAAATAGTGACAGGCAGTAGATTTATCAGTTGCAGCAACAAATCACTTTATAGGAATCACTGTACTGATTCCCAGTGTCAAATCTGTTTCTTCCGAAGCTTTTTTCCTGAACGCTTTATATTCTTGATCGCAGCAATGCAGTGTTTTGAACTGGAGGCAAAAACATGATTTGAAATGTTTGTGTGTAAACCAAATATATCTTTTCCTGGGATTGCACAACCCAAGGAAGAGATGCGGACAGTTGTGGTTGTAGTGTACTTGTAGTGAATGGGCAGGCTACCATGCTAACAAGCCCCCTCTCCAAACTGTGCATGATCGAAGAAGCCGGAAATACAAAGGTTTCAATCTTTAACACTTTAACACTACAATTGAATTTTTGGAAACTGCAATAGGAATTTTCCACACTCATTTTTTGAAGTGGAGGGCGAGAAGATTGGATAACCATTCATACAGGATGGTTTAAGGTCAATGGCCTTGGGCAAGGGGTTGGACTAGAAGATCTCCAAGGTCTCTTCCCACCCTGGGATTCTGTGGTTCTGATTCTTGCCAGCTGGACTGAGTTGCCATTTAGGAAATCAACTATGAAGGGCCTCCCCTCCGATCTTTTGGCTGTTTTATGTCTAATATTTCTGCCATGGGTTTTCCACCTGCCTCACAATCTTTCACGTACCTTCATTGTCTGCAGCCTGCCTGCCACCCCCTCAGGCCAGACACCAAGCTGCTGGTTCAGACATACCCACTGCACATCTTTACTAAGCTCGAGGCATGGCTGAGAATAATTGTACCTGCACAATAAGATTACCTCAATTCCCTTTTTTCTACCGGAGAAAAAAGAGGTTTTGTTAGTTTCCACCCAACTAGCAACAAGAGGAAAGATTCCAACCAGCTAAGTGGAAAGGAAAAAAATAGTGTGAGGGAAAAAAACATTTTTTATTGTTCTAAAAATCCCAATGTATTTCAAGGGAACAGGTCAGGAAAAAAAAAAAAAGAACCCCGCAGAAATGAATGGATGTATTTGCGATATATGAAACACATTTTAAACAAACCTTAAAACATACATTAATATAGTCAAAGAAAGTATATCTACATATATCCCCAAAGAAGGTGGAAAACATTGTGAGATTAAAGAACAGAAAGAATATACAAAAACTATGCAACCCTCCAAAATTAAGTTCAAGCCAGAAGCTGGGTACTGAGGTGGGAAAGAAGAGAAACAGCTTTGTTCCTCTGAGCCTCTGATAAAAGTGGGGGGTGGGAGGGGGATCTACAAAAAACTGGAACATCTATGGAAGCAAACTCCTGCAGTGATCAGTTTCTCCCTAAGGAATAAGGAACAGATTTAGCTAAAAATATTGGACATAAGAAATATTTTTTTTAACTTGGGAAGTGTATAGTAATTAAGATCTTTATTGCTTTTGAGGTTTATTTTCTCTTTGTAAGTCCACTGACTGTGACTTGGACACAACCCAACAGCTTCTTTTAACTTGCTCAGTCTTTTTTTTCCTGTATATTATTTCTGCAAGGCTTTTAGCAGCATTTTATATTTAATTTCTCCAGCACCGATTATGTTTTGCACGAGTCTTCAGTTAAAAGGAATATTTATGCCCTCTTTTTTTTCTGTACACACACACAAGGGTTTATAACACTGATAACTCTGAACTAATTATCCCCTGCGAGGTTGAGCTGATTTTCAAAGGGGTATGCATGATTTCCCTAGTCACATGCCTCAGTGCTACAGAGCCGGGAAACGGCATACAGAATTCAATTCATTTTTATCAACTCCTTTTTCTCCTACTTGTTAGTAAGGCCCTTAGGCTGTGGAATTTCTGTCTATCTCCATATTGGGGTTAGAGGAGAAGATGCCTTGGAAGGCAGATGGTGACTGCACTAACTACTAAGCAGCTACACAAAGTAAAATATTTCTGGGAAAGGAAGTTTGTGACTTCCAATGATTCACTGTTTGGATAGTGCAAAGGAGCTTTCTGCCTTCAAATCCAAAGCGTTATACAGTTCACCTCTTAGAATTTCTTTGGGCCACAACCACCACAATGTTAAAGAACAAACATGTTTATTAATAAAGGAGAATATTTGTAGCTCAGGGTTGAAATGAGGGGTCTTTGGTGCTCTCTGAGCTTTCTTGCAGACGTTTCATTATCCAAGCTAGGTAACCATCAGTGCTACTAGCTCAGAGAGCACCAAGGACTCCTCAAACATGTTTATGGATGCTTTTAAGTATGTTTCTCTACATTTACATAAGAGCATATTTCCAGTCACACTTTGTCTAATTTTCAAACAACAGATTCTGGAATCTGTTCTTAGACCTGAACAACAGCTTATGTAATTCCAAGTTCAGTTTTAAGTATTTTCAGAACTCCGGAGGTGGTGGTGGTGAAGGCAGGTTTGATTTAATGAGCATGCTTGCAAGTATAAATTACAAGTCTACCCAGCAAAAAGGATGATTTTTTTTTCTTCTGATAAAAAGTTTGATTTGGTAGTCAATATATCATGGCCTTATTGATTTCTGAATCAAGCTGATGATTTACAACCTTATCAGTCCCTGTGCAAAAAAAGGAAAACCTTGACAAAAATCCGATGCCTTCCTCTCCTTCAACACTTTTTCGACTGCTACATTTGCTACTACATAGCTGGCACGAAATAACCTAAAACACTTGTCTATTGATATTTAGCTTACATTTCAGCATTGTGTTAATGCAATTAATTAAAATTCCCAGAAGGCAGAAAAAGTCTTTATTTCTTCGTAAACCAAGAGTGTATTTGCAGGAGGAGAGATAGAACAATATGGATTAAAGGAATGTGGGTTTCATGCATGTGAATTCATAGTTATATGAAAAACGGTGTAATTGAAAAGGATAGCATATGGTAATTTTCCTCCTTGATTGCCAAACAATAAAGACCTTGTTTCATCGATACACAGATTCAGTATTAAATTGTGATACATTTTTAAAACTATTTTATAGAACATTATACAAGAATGTGCCATTTCTGATGCCATTATGGTCTGTGCAATATCTGTTGTATCTATTTTTAAAAAAAAATTAAGCTCCAGATTCAAACAAGTCCTCATGCTTGGCCATATAGCTTTGCTGGCAGCATATGGAAGTCATTTGCTATTATATCTTGGGAGATGCTATTTCAGTGATCCAGTCTAACTTTTAATTTTGGGATTTCCTGATAACCAAATGCAGGTAATCCTCGAATTACGAATGTAATGGAGCCTGCCCATTACATCCATAATTCGAGGATTCGTAAGAGTGAATCATGTAACTTGAATGTGATCACTTCCTGCTTTTGTCCACGCTATCTCAGGGTGGGAAAGGCCATGGGGAGGACACCTAGTGATGCAACAGGCCACCCAAGGCCTCCCCGACCTACTGAGATACCTCATGCTTCCCCCCTCCCATCTTGCTGTGCTGGATTCACCCACCCACTTTTGCAGAGAATGGATGCCTGAAGTTGTGTGAGATCACAGCCCCCAGAACCTTTCATTCTTGGTGCGAAAATCATTTGCAAGCCGACCAGTAGGATGGAAGGGAAATTGTCCTGCTCTCTTTTCCCTCAAGTGGGGGGAATAGAATGAATGTTGCAGTGCTTATGCGGTCATTCGTAAGGCCAAACAACTGCCATGGTACTGCAACATTTGTAATTTCGGGACTTTGTCATAAACACTTGGGTGGGTGGCTTATTGCATAACTTCGAACGGTCTCTAAGTGACCTGTCGTAACTTGAGGATTACCTGTACTAATCAGGTTTGATTCTGCTTAACTTCTGAGTTTAAAGGAAGTCAGGCAAATCTTGGAGTTGGCTTCATTCATTCTCATGAGAGGAAAATACAAGCTGGGTCACAAGGAAGCAGCCCTCCTTAAAGCATTTCTTTTGGATACCTTTCAGCCTATGTCTGTCTGTCAATCTGACTTATTTGAAGAATATTCCCCTTTGGCCAATCAAATGGCTGATACGTTGCAGCTGAAGTAGAACCCATAGCTCTGATTAGCCAGAAAGCAAAACAGGGAGTTGTAGACACGGCCTTGATAAAGCCTCTTTTCATTCACCTCCCTCAGTTACAACAGTCTCAGGATGAAGTTCCTGATCCAAAAAGAGGCTGCCAGGGGGACTCAGTCACAGGCTGCCATGTTGACACTAGATACAACTGCAGACACACAATCACAATAAGCAAAAGGTAAAGATTTCCCATGTCCATTTGTGTCCAACTCTAGGGGTGCTCATCTCCATTTCTTAGCTGAGGGAGCCAGTGCTGTCCAAAGATCCTTTCTGTGGTCATGTGGTCAGCATGACTCTATGCCAAAGGTACATGGAAAACTTCCTACCAAAGTGGTACCTATTTATCTACCCACATTTGCATGCTTTTGAAGTGCTGGATGAGCAGGGGCTGGGGCAAGGAACGAGAGCTCACCCCATCATGTGGCACTCGAATCTCAAACCCAGGCTGTCAGGTTTCCAGCAGACAAGGTCAGTGTGTTTTAACTGCTGAGCCATCACACCTCACTCATGATAAACAAAGTGTGTAAAAGAAACATCATCAGTGCACTGCTTGCTGAAAAAGAGAGGTGACATTTGACAAGGTGACATTTGACAAGGGAATGTGGAGAGGAGGCAAAATAACAAAATGAAGTTTAGGAGATGTGGGAGACCTGAGTTCCGAAAGTTATCCCTGTAGTTGTGATTCTCTTTTTAAGTGTTAAAGAACAGATCAAAATAACCTGAAATGTTGGTTATTGCTTAGACCAGGGGTTCCCAAACTTGGCAGCTTTAAGACTTGTGGACTTCGACTCCCAGAATTCTCCAGCCAGCTATGCT
>WNWU01000020.1:14623681-14730895 GCA_012654045.1 Ptyas mucosa
GTATATATATATATATATATATCTCACTTCACAATATATATATTCTGAGATATGCAATATTATGCATAATACAGAAGAAGAAATAAGGCAGTAAGGTAAGTAAGAAAACTTTTTTAAGGATTTGAGATTTAAAAATATTATTTGGCTTAAAACATTCTTAAAATTAAAAACATTGTTGACTCAACACCATGCTTAGAATTCCCCATTCTTTTCTATGCTGGTAAACCATCTTGCTTTGACTCCGTCTATACTATGTTTATTTAAACATTGCAGGATCTCATAAGCCCCATCCAATCATGAGTTTCTCCTTTCCCTTGTTCTTCCCACTATTTCTTTATATATTATTTTGTAATTCAATCCTTACTGAAATCTTTTTATATGAAAGACTATCTCATTGTATAGTTATTTTGTACTGGTTACTTATTTTGGCATTTAGCCTTGCATTTATAGAACATAGAATGATAGGGTTGGAAGGAACCTTGGAGGTCTTCTAATCCAACCTCCTGCCCATGGCAGGAGATTCTATACCATTCTGGACAAAGGGCTGCCTAGTCTTATCTTGAAAACCTCCAATGATGGAGCAGCACCCACAACTTCCGGAGGCCAATCATTTCACTGATTAGTTGTTCTCACTGTCAGGAAATTTCTTCTTAGTTTTAGGTTGGATCTCTCTTTAGTGATCTCCCACTCTTGTTCTCATCTCTCATGGTTGTACCACATAAACTTCTTAATTATGCCATTCTCATTGTAATCAATTTATATTTGTGTTTCTTCTCATATAGTTCCATAGTGGGCAAAAGCATGCTTTTACACATAATCATTTTTGCTTCTTTTAAGTATCCATTTCATATAACAGACTGCATAGTACTCATTGTATCTGTGATAGTATATGCATGCTCTAAAATGTTCAAGCTATTTTTTCCCACATTTATTAAATAGTCCACAAAGGCACACAAATTTGCCTACTTCCCCAATTTTTTGTCATTTACATATAACTTGCAAATGTTCACTTAATTTTTCCTGTCAAACTCAACAGGGTCTTTGATGCCTTCATTTTCATTTCTATGCTCCTTTATGCCTCATATAATATATTTAACATTTGCTGCAAACAATTTGAATTCTCAGCCAAGAACACAGGATCATTTGCATATAAAAGTATATATGCATTTATGTCCCTAACCAAGACATGTCTGCAAGCATACATCAAGCACTCCATATATTTATCCCTACAAACATTAAACAATTAAGTAGATACCTTACATTCTTGACTTATTCCCTGTTCAATGCTGAATCATTCACCAAGCATTCCATTTATTATCATGCATGTTTCACTTCCATCGTATATCACTCTTATTGCATTCAGCAACCATCTTCAACTCCATACTCATGCAAAACGTTCCATAATTCAAGCCTATTCACTTTCCCAAACTCATAAATTTTTCAATGACTTGCTAAAGAGCAGAAATCTGTTCCTTACACCCTCTGCCCAGCATAAAGCTGCATTGCGCTTCCCCTATTTTGCTCATTGTCACTTCTCTCATCTTTCCAATCAGAATTCTGTCATGCACCTTTCCAAATATATGTCATCCTATTGTACAGGGGAGAAATAACAGCATTCTTGCAATCATCAGGCAGTCTTTACACTTAAACAAGTTGCACGGATACCCCGTAAGCAAAGCATTTTCATATTTTGATATTTTTATCTCTATACCTGCAATTTTACTATTTTTCAGCCCTCACAGCATTTATGACTTTCTTTTCATTCATGCTTTTATTTGCATGAAAAAACAGTACTTTTGCTACCTCTTTTAATTGTTCTTTACTCTCTAAATTCTTAGTACCCACAGTTTTCCTAAGCACTGACCGGCTAAATCCTAACAGTATTTATTCTTCGATAAACTTTATTAGTTTTTGTTAAATACTATCCCTAACATCAAATAAAATCAAAATTATAAGTCTAATATGAAGCAAAGGTCATCAGTGTCCATTGAAATTCAACCTGAGACTTTCATATTAGATTTTACCAGAGGCTTCAAGTAAAATTCTAATCTTACTGCAATACCCCTCTAAAGATTTTCATAAAAAAAATCCTCTTATGACTCTCTTATGAACCAAAAACTACCATTATCCATAAAAATTTGGATTACTTGGTCACATTAAATTTTAAAAGAGACTTGCCCACCTAAATATTTTTCTGAAAAATGGTTCCAAGCCAAAATGGTAACAGCAGTATGAGGGAAAAAATAGCACTATCTATAAAATTTGAACCTGATTTTTATAATGCTCATTTTTAGCATGGACTTCAAAGAAGCCTAACCCTAACCCTAATCTTAAACTTAATCTCCACTTAAATATTTCTATTGGTTCAAATATTGCAACTGTGTATTAACCAGAATGAGCAGACTGAATAATATAAAACCTACGCCAAGGTTACTGCATTACTAATTGGTTTGCTTCCAAGTCCTATACAGAATGATGGTTGCCACCTTTAAAGTCCTATATGGCTTAGTCCCTAAACATCAAGAAGACCGTCTACCCTGCCCAGATTTGGTTGATCTTTAGCTTGCTGCCTCTGAAGAAAGGAAGGTGGAAGGTTCCAATCACAGAGGAGATGAAGAGATGGGGATCCAAAAATGTGACTTCCCAGTGGCTGTCCATACCCTTTGAAACATCCTACTCTCCAAGAGAAGGAATGTTCCCAACTCCCAGGCCTTCAAGGAGGCTATAAACACCTTTTTATTCAGCTGATCATATAGATGATGATCATGCTTGAGCTGCCTTAAGTTGGTTACTTTGATTTGTTTTCGTTGCATTATAAACAGTCTTGGGCCCTCTCAAAAATGGATGCTCTATAAATAATTGTGCGTGTGGGTGTAAATGTATATTTGTTTGCAAATTGGGTTTTTTTATGGATTGCGCATTTGTATGGTTTTACTTTTTTAGAAAAGATTCATAAAAAGAAAATTTGACTGTACCTTCATTACCGGCTGGGCAAAATACTTAGCACTCCAATCACAAAACCCTGTCTGCATTGCTGCTGACATGAAATTTTTGGGACCCACAGTATCATCAGTATCATCAGTTATCTATTAAGGAGAAAAATATATGTGCTTTAGTTACGGAATCTACATGGCCTCTTTCTCACATAAATTCAATGTATCATTAGTTGCCATACTAATATAAATACTGTTCATGATAAACAAAGATTGCCAGATATGGTTTCAGATAGAATTTGTGATTTTCATATCATCCCAAAGTGATTTTTCCAAAAGGCAACTGTTTTTTTCTTTGAAAATATTTAGCTTCTCGTGCAAGAAACGTCTCCGGAATTGAAGAAGCTTCTTGGATGAGACGTGAAACGTTTTCAAAGAAAACAACCCAAGAAAGTCCAGTTGCCTTTTGGAAAAAAAACACCTTTGGAACAACCTTGACCTGGACGATTGAGAATCTCCATAAACACAATGCCTTTCATACTGTTATATATTAAAAAAAGAATTGTTACACGTGCAACTCCTATCAGTGCCAATTGAGAAATTCAGAATTCCCCTATTCCTTTGATGAAAAGAATAAAGAAAAAAAAAATCACTTTGATGGTCAACATGTTAATTGTAACAATTTAAGGTGCTTCTCCTTATGCTGCATAATATAGGAAGACTCCAATAACACCAATTCACATTTTTCAATAGTTCATGGTAAAATTATTGCATGTGAAAAAGTTCTTAGTTATAAAACATTAGTGTAAGTTTACAGAAATCTAAAACTAATAGATAGATTAATGAAAAATGCAGGAAGAAATAAAACAGGGAACAAAACCCTAACTGAGGAATAGAAATACTACTCAGGTCCATGTTGAAAAAATTGCTGCAAGGATGACCTTCTCACCTGATCTGGGCCTTTGTCAAACATTTTCCTTGTCCTGGGAAACTGGTGGGAATGGGGAGTGTACTGCACTCCCATGTTGCCAACATTTGCAGGTCTTACGGATGATATGTCCCGATTGACAGGCTGCTTTGTCACATCATTGGTCAAACTAGAGCTGCTGGTACTGGCAGTTGGTGGTGACCCTCTAATAATGGAAAATGAAAATAAAGAGTAAAAATATGAGGATTGCATTAATATATTTCCTAAGGCAAGGCAAAAACCTAATCTATAGTATAATTGATTTTTCTTTAGAAACTCCTGCTCAAACCCTTTCCTCTACTTGCCACTTTGTTTATTCTTGTGGATGTGTTTCAGTGGTGGATTTCACTTACCTTTGATACCGGTTCGCTCGCGCGCGCGCACCCCACTTCTGTGCATGTGCAGAGCATTTTTGATTACATCTGGGCGGGGAGGGGGCGGAGCCTCCCGCCGCTGCTACCGTTCGCCTGAACAGGGGCAAACCAGTAGCAACCCATCACTGGTGAATCTGTATTTGTGTCTGGGTACCTTTGAGCCAGTTTTTGTCTCCAGGCAATTCCCTAGACTAGTTCCTATAGTTTTGTTGGCAAGGTTTCAGAAGTGAATTGCTACTGGTTGCTTTCTAAGGCTGAGAGAGAGTGACACCAAGTCAGTTTTGTGCCGAGGTTTTATGGAACTAGAACTCACTGTTTCCTGGTTTCTAGCCTAGTACCATATTAACCTTATTTTTTTCTAGGTAATGTTTCTAGGTAGTATTTTTAAGCTATACTCCTTCCCCTAGCTTTTGCCCTCCCCTCTCACTGCTCTTTGCCCCAATAAAATTGTAGGAGGAAAAATATATCCAAATAGGTGTTTTTCTAGATCCCAGTATGATGTTTGGAGCAACAAAGTCTCTTAATTTTTCCCCCAGCATAGGAATGAATCTATCTTTGGGAGGGAGGGAGGGAGTGTATTCTATAAAGCCTGAAAGTTCAGTGCATAATGTAAGTGGCTCCCAATGTATCTGTCACTGTTTTTATATTATATGATAAAGATCTTTCTGGCACAAAGATCAATTTCTTTCCATCCTGACTCTTAAACTGAGTCATGAGCAGTGTTGTTTATGCTTCCTTTGACTAAAAGCTTTAGTACTAATGGGGAATGAATCAGAGTTAATTCAGAAGGACACTTGAGGTGTTGCGGTCTTCATTGCAAATGCTACATTAGAGGGACATTAGATAGGGAAAGAAAAAGTATGCTTAAAGGCTCTCACAAAAAAAAAAAAATCTTGTAAATAGACAAATAGTCTCAAATAAGTTGCACAAAGAATAGTATCTGTACAACACGGTGTGTGTTGTACAGATACTATTCTTTGTGCAAATTATTTGAGACTACTTGTCTATTTACGAGATTTTTTTTTCTGTGAGAGCCTTTAAGCATACTTTTAATTAGGATATGGCACAGGATCAAACATATAGGCAACTTACCCTACTTGATGTATGTGCATGCCTTTGTTAGTAGGACTGGCTGGGGCAGAATGCGTGACAGAGGATGTGTCAAGGATGCGCTGGGGGCGGGCATTTACAGTTGCCTAGGAAACAAAAAATTAACAAGTGAGAGACACAGATGCCAACTTCTACTTGGTATGGTTTTCACATCTGGAAATAAAGGGAAGTAGAGTCACTCTCCAGTGCTACGATAGTATTGTTATACTACTGCATGCCCATCAAAGAAGAATCTAGCTCATACACCTACCCATCTTTAATATACTAAGTTCATTAGCCTCTATACCATGAGTGGTGTGATGGCCTAGAGGTGGAGCTCTTGCCTCACAATCAGGAGGCTGCGATCCTAGGTAGAGGCAGATATTTCTCTCTCTGGGCACAATGAGAATATATCTGCTAAAACAATCTCCGCATTGGCGACAGGAAGGGCATCTGGCCAGTAAACACTTCATCAACTCCATTCAGTTGCCCAAGACTCCACCCCTCAAAGGATTACGGGGTCTTTAAAAGAATTAATATTTGCAGTAAAACCTTGAGACAGTTTTTAAGGTAAGACTGAAATCACTTTAAGACCAAACTTAATAAAGTATGACAAAAATGTCAAAACCTGACCCTGTTGCCCTAAACCCAAGAACCTTCACGTATCAACTTTTTTCCAGGAGGAGGAATAATTCACAAACAGGTGAAGTAGAGTAATAATGCTTTAACAATAGAATAATCTGTCAAGGCCCATAGGATCAAACATTCCCAGAGTGCTCAGGGGTGAAACATTACTTTCACCCCTTTATGATTCAAAACCAGGGTCCTTTACTTGAACTTCTCTTGAGATGCTCAGTTGGTGTGTTACATTAGCTTCTGATGCAATAAATAAAATGGAGCAACAAAATAAATACAACACTTCCTACAGTTCCCCAAAGATATAAGGATAAATCTCATCTGCCATTTCTTGAGATTCTGGGCAAAGGGAGAAGGAATAGAAAGAGAAGGCGTACAGCTGTGAAGTTTCTAATGCAGGAGAAACCTTCACTTATAGGAATCCTTCAAATCAAAAGAGACTGTTGATGGCTATTAAGATCTCAGCAGTTGTATTAAAAAAGGTGTAAAAAGTAATCAACAGGACATTTGGAAACCTGCAGAAATAAATAGCATAAACAGGAGACAATGTTCCAAGAGTATCTGCATTTGCTCTTTACACCCAGTGCTGCTGAGGACACCCAGCACTTATGGAACAGAGCACTTATTATTTCTACTCAAGCACTCACCTGACTGCATGGGCCTTGAAAATGGCTTGTTTCTTTTGACATCTCCAACCCACTAGATGATTTTTTTTTAAAAAAAAAGTACTATGCCATCAAGAAAGAAAGAAAGAAAGAGCGGCCTCTCCCCCCACTCTAAGTATGCTATGGCCTTGAGAGGATGAATAATTTGTGAATTTGCAGTAATACAGTACTAGCTCTAACTAAAGTAATAAGAAAAGCTACAGCTTGCATATGTTATATTTGGAGGTCAAACTGAATTTGTCTTCTGAAAAGCCAATTGTGGAATTGCTTGGAAACAAATTCTAGGTTTATTTATTACATTTTTTTTCTTAATCAGCTTTCTTTCGTTAAGACCATACATTCAATCATAAAACGTAATATAATTGATTATTTTCTATGGGCTGGGAGAAAAAAAGTTTCTTCCCCAGCTAATTGTTTTAAGCAGCTTGGAATGTCAGCTCATTTTTAAATAACTACAAATTATACTAGAGTTAGCTACTTCCTCTACTCCCTTTGATTCAAAGTCAGTTGTGAAAGACTGTAGTTATATTAACTTATGTAGACCACAATCTAGCAGAGGGATAAATTTAGCAAATCTACATTTGTAAAATCAATGAGAAAAGGACATTTATCTCTTTAAACTCCCCGTTGACAGTAACCCGATCAGCTCTTGTTCTGCCAACCAATCTCTAATTATGGCCCTGATACAAAGTAGGCATTCTAGGTGGGTTCTTAGTCATCTGAATCTATACCGTCCCATGATCCCTTAACATGCAGCCAGAATAGAGTTATAAGGGAGGAAAATATACTAGTTTGAAGCTGATGCATTTAGTTTCCCTCAAATCCTTGAAATGATGATAGCGGTTGGATCACCACCAACCGTTATCATTGAGACAAAAAGGGATTAATTCCCAGCTCATGTATATTCATGAGGGGAAAGAAAATGAAGGGTTAGTTTCCTGATACTTTCTGACAAACATCTGCATTCCAGCATGATAGAAATTTCTCTCTGGCAGCTTTCTACTATCTGGCTCCATTAAGGATATAATTTGTAATACTGTAACCTTCTTCTATGTACTTACTTAACCTTGTTGCGGCTATTAACCAGCACAAGAGAATATCCAAAACTAATGTCAGGATAGTTAAGAAAAGTATATAAAGATAAAAAGTTTGGACTAAAAGACAATATTAAATCAAAATATGCTAAAGGCTATACATATGCAACATATGGTGGCGTGGCAGACTAAAACACTGTAATTAACATTCAGCTGCCTGCAATTACTGCAAGTTCAAATCTCACCAGGCTCGAGGTTGACTCAGCCTTCCATCCTTTCTAAGGTAGGTAAAATGAGGACCCAGATTGTGGGGGCAATAAGCTGACTTTGTATAAAATATACAAAAGTATGAAGGCTATTGCCTAACGCATTGTAAGCTGCCCTGAGTCTCCGGAGAAGGGCGGCATATAAATCAATTTTTTAAAAAAAAGGTACGTGGATAATATAAACTTTGAAATAGCAGCTACAAATACAATACTTCTATGTAATCTATATAATGAACCTGAATGAATAAAATATTTTTCTTTTAAATCTGGATGCAACTAGATCTCTTGGCTCTCAATGAATTCTCTGTGAGTATAACTAGATCTTCCTAATAGGTACCTTGTGCTAGAAACACAAAGATTTATTCTGATTTTAATAAAACTACCCATTACTAGCTTTGTTCCTTTGCACTTTGAGTTTTCCCAACCAGTATTATAATATACATAATATATCAATGTATATATATTCTATCTCTCTGTCCATCCATCCATCCATCCATCCATCCATCCATCAACATATTTTTGATATGTAGGGATGTATGTAGGGTTGTATGTGTCTCTAAGTGCATTCAGCTTTTCATACACAAAACATGAAGTTGATGACTGTGACAAAGGGACCAATGAGTATATTGGTTCTTTGATGTTCAGATAAGGATAGGGTAAGAGATCACTCTCCCTGGCTCTAAAATAGTAACTATGAGAGGGTCCTTGGAGTCCTAGTGAATGATCACTTAAATGTGAGCCAGCAGTGTGTGGCAGCAGCCAAAAAAGCTAATACAATCCTTGGTTGAATAAACAGAGGCATGGAATCAAAATCATATGAAGTATTAGTACCACTTTATAAATCCTTAGTACGCCACACCTGGAATACTGTATCCAGTTTTGGTTACTACATTACATTAAAATGATGTTGAGACTTTGGAAAAAGTGCAAAGAAGAGCAACTAAGATGATTAAGAGCCTGGAGACAAAAATATATGAAGAACAGTTACAGGAATTGGGTATGGCCAGTCTAGGGGTGACATGATAGCAGTATTCCAGAGTTTGAGCAGCTGCCACAAAGAAGAGGGGGTCAATTTATTTTCCAAACCACCAGAAGGCAAATCAAGAAACAATGGATGGAAACTAATCAAGAAGAGAAGCAACGTGGAATTAAGGAGAAACTTCATAACAGTGAGGACAATTAACCAGTGGAACAGCTTGCCTTCAGAAGTTTAAGGTGCTTCATCACTGGAGGTTTTTAAGAAAAGACTGGACAACCACCTATCTGAAATAGCAATAGCAATAGCATTTAGACTTATATACCACTTCATAGTGCTTTACAGCCTTCTCTAGGTGGTTTATAAAGTCAGCATATTGCCCCCAACAATTTGGGTCCTCATTTTACCAACCTCGGAAGGATGGAAGGCTGAGTCAACCTTGAGCCTGGTGAGATTCGATCTGCCAACCTCGGAAGGATGGAAGGCTGAGTCAACCTTGAGCCTGGTGAGATTCGATCTGCCAAACTGGTGGCAGCCACTGATCAGCAGAAGTAGCCTGCAATACTGCAGTGCCACTGCGGCTCATCAGTGGTATAGGGTCTCCTGGTTGAGCAGGGGGTTGGCCTAGAAAACCTTCAAGGTCCCTTCTAGCTCTATTCTGATTGATTGACTTTTGAAGAATGGAATCAGATAATAGTAGCCACAATATCAACAGTGCCAATAATGATGTCTGTTTCTATGGATAAACTATGTCCAAAATATGTTATTGAAGAAACAACAAAAGCAGAAAAATAGAGATGGTATCAAAACAGAATTTACAGCTGACAGACCAAGATAATGATTTAAAAAAGGATGTTTCATTAGATCTAGAAAACAAACTGGTGGAGACTTTAACATTTAAAAGGAAATAAAAATGACAAGCCAAGAGAGTGACGTGGAAATTTTTTTTCTATTTGATTTACTAAAGAGGCTTGTTAAAGTCTTAAAGAACTCTGTGCAATGGGACAAAGAAAAAATGAAAAGAGATCACATCCTATGACACTGAACTAAAGATTAGGGCTGTTGGAAGGAAAAGGAAGGAATTTGAAGTTGATTTATTTGTTCATGGTTAAAATAAGATATGTTGTTACCTCTGACTACATTTTCTATTGACACCAAGACTAAAAAGTTGATGTTTTATGGATTTGTTTATAGATAAGAGATAGGATATAGGATGAAGAGATAAATGTAACATTTAAGAGAGAATAAGTTACTAAATTTGTTTATACTTGTAATGAAGGCTGGAAGTCATATTTTTATACATTTTCTTTCTTTATTATATTCTTTTTGGTTTCTTCTCTACAAACCTGGGTTTAAATATTAAAACCACTGTCAATTTAGCACTTCAGTTATGCACACAACAATGACAGTTCAGAGAAACACTCTAATAACATCTAAGCAGAAGATGATGGTATTTTCACATAATTTTCACATATTTTATGATAGTCTGCTGCCAATTACAAAATGAAGAAAAACTTACAAGAAACCCCAAATTACACAAAATATTGATGATCACATACTTGAAATCTTATATAAAAGCTCTAAAATATTATGAGTGTTTCCCCATTTTTTATATTTTAGAAACACAACTCAGTCATGCTTCTAAAATCCATTTAGGGTGAATAACAAAATAAATCCTTTCCAAAAAAAACCCCTTTGCTAAAACAGACTGATGGCTTGTTTGCTCAGTGGTGCTAATAACCATCACACGGCAATTGTGACTTCCATATTTCTTCAACATTAATTTATGGGACACAGTTGTTCAAATACTTTTTTTTTATATAGGATAACATTCAGATATTCATCAAATGCTTAGCTTTCTACTGTTTCCCCCTTTCAGCTAAGCTATACTGTACCATTTTTTCTATTATCTTCTTTATAAAGCTAGGAAAATGCATAATGCATTCTGGATATGGTCCAGAAATTCTTATGCTGGCAGAAAACATCAATTATCAGCAGGGTAAAAGACTCTCTGAATAAGTATGCCACATGTAAAACTTCACAATTTATTTATCCAACATAATGATATAAAAGCCCAAAGAAAAGGAAACAGAGAAAGTGAGTAGCAACTGAATAATTAGAGGCTGTTGAAATACTTGGCCATAAAGTAGCTTATTCTACTGCTATTCGCCAAATCTCAGATTTTGTGGTTACTCTCTCCTGTATTAGTCTGCCAATTTCAAGGCCACCAAATCTTGAGCTGTCAAACATTTGACAGGCATACAGCATTACTATTTAAGTGCCTATATAACTTCTATGAACTGTCCTTATGAAAAAAGGGAGCAAGGTTATTTATTCAGCTAAAATGTTGAGTTCCAGTAAAATAAGGTACCAATGAAAGCATAAATACAGGGCTTAAAAGCTAGTTTCCTTCAGGAATATGGACTCCCAATCTGCCTGATTTCACCCCTGGTTTGGGGGAAGGAAACAGCCCTGAGGAACAGGAGGAGGATATAAAACCAAAATGTATTTTAAATGTATTATAATATGGATATTATTGTATAATTTTATTATTTTTCTTTCTCCCCTGGTGCCCTCTAGCCAATTTAGATTGCTAACTTTTTGAAGAGAATAAAACTTCTTTTTCAGTTTAAGTGCAATTATTTAACCCATGACTCTATGTTGAAGACAGGATTCAGATAGTCCTCAATTTATGATCACAATTGAACCTAAAATTTATACTGCTAAGCATAGCAATTGTTAAGTGAGTAATTCCCCATTTTATGAATTTTTTTGCCATGGTTGTTAAGTGAATCATGTGGTTGTTAAATAAATCTGGTTTCCCCCATTGACTTGCTTGTCGGAAGCTCCTTAGAAAGGTTGCAAATGACAACCTCAGAACCCCAGGATGATGCAATCATTGTAAATATGTGCCAATTGCCAAGCACCTAAAGTTTGAACACATGACTGTGGGGATGCTTATAAGTGTGAGAACAGGCCATAAATCACGGTTTCTTTTCCAAGGCCGTTGTAACTTTCAACAGTCATTAAAAAGAGGGTTGTAAATGAAGGGATTACCTGTATAAATGCAAACTGACAGTTAACTGAACAAATTTATTGAAAACCTCCCATCACAGATTATATGACAAATTCACTATCTGATAAAATTATCTCAAAATGCGGTCCAAAAGCATAATTCTCCAGTCCACCCAAATTTACCTTGTAAGCAATGCTGTTCAGCACTTTCATAGCCAGGTCTGAAACGTCAGGGTATGGATCAGCAGCCAGGTGTAAGAGGACTCTCCAAATTTGGGTATAAATACTATTGAAAGACACCCCTGGAAACAAATAGGAATAAAGCAAGAAAATACGTCTGAGTGAATGTCAGTTGCCAAATTGTCATTTTATATTCCAGGATGTTGACAATATATCAGACTTAACGGTAAATAAACAAAAATAAGTGCTTTCTAACATGGGTATAGCTGAGGTAAATGCTTAACTCACAAAGGTAGGCTTATAGTAGTCACACAAGTATATGATAAACCTTGTTTTGTTTTTGATTTAGGGTGACTTTCTGCAATGACATTATTGCAATATATGCAGACCAGATTAGTACAGCTTGTTCAACAGAAGGGTGAAATCTAGGACTGCCATTAGAGGTTAACCACAGTATTGTTTGCACAAAAAATCAAGAATTTGAAGATAGGTATAAATTATTGAAGCTCAAATCTGAGAAAGCCACTTCAATATTTTTTTACTTGTGATGTGTCCCTCTGTTGGAAAAATAACAGATTAGATTATACTTTAGGGCATCTAAATAAGATCAGAAACTAGAGTTATTCTTTCTTATCCCAAGATAATCATGCAAACAAGCCCTAAATATGGTGATCCTCAATAGCAGCCAACAAAGTTCTTATTCTATATGAATTTGCCTAATTCAAGCTTAAAGCCTCTTTATTCCCCCATAAAGCCATTGCTTGTGATAATGTGCTTTTTAATTTAACTATGCATTTAACTATGAAGAGATAATTTGCCAGCATTCAAATTCATTTGATAATTTGAAGTTCTGCTTTTAACAGAGGAGAAATATTTTCTATCCACCTTCTTTACATGTTTATTTTAAATGATTCTAGGCTTTTCTTTTCTCTTTTTTCCAAGCAATAATAAACAAATTTATCATCTTTCCTCATAACTAACTTTTTTTTTACAGGTGTGCAATTATTTGTGTAACTTTTCCCAGCTCTGGAATATGCACTGACCAAATGTAGTCAGGTAATGGATTTAGACTAAGGCAATCTAATTATACTTTCTTATTTTGATTTTATCACTAAGCCATATTATTAACAATCCCAGGGGGAAACTTGTAGTAATCCTGCAGTAAATGAAATTAAAATCTAGCGATATCTTGAAAACTAACACACTTATTATGCCATAAACTTTAGTGAATTATAGTCTATTGTGTCTGATACATTAAATGTAATCCTAAACTACAAATATTTAACTACCTGGGGAAAGATAAATTGTAAATAGTCAGAAAGGAAATCTTATTACAGTGGCCATTTACAATATGGTTTAACAGTAACAGAGCCACTGGATCAAGAGGCAATTTGTAACCATGATATATGACTTGGTATAGTGAGTGGAATTGGGGGCATTAAATATTATCCTAATTTTTTTGATAAATAATTGTTCAGATGTTTATATAGTGAATATTTTTAATTTTCACTGTCCCAGAATTATCCTTCCCTCCCCTGCAAAAAACTTATTTTTGGCTTCTCTTCATCAAAGATTGATCATTCAATTTATTTATTTAACACATTTATATGGCCACTGGCCTAAACAATGGAATTCTGGTGATCTGGCATATTGTATGGACATGCAGGTGTCCACAATAGTACTAATAGTGAGAAAACAGGCATTTTCTTCAAAGCTGAAATAATTGTGGATAATTACTAAGTGACTAATTTTGATGTCCAGGTTTGTAAAAGTACTACTGGGTATGATATTTCACATAATGCCTAATTCATTTTTTTAGGCAGAAAAGTTGTGAATTGGGATTTCTCATTCATGAAATTAGGATGGCATTCGGTGGAAATCAGTGGTTTCTCATCTGTATAATCTGAGAAGGGAGTCCATATAATCAGGCAACCCAATATACTGTGGGTGCCCACTTATCTTGGTAAAACATTTTAAATTATTGTGAAAATACGACAGAGAAATGTCAAATGAGCTTTTCTACCTGGGCAAGTGGAATGGGTAACCTCACATGATTTGTGTGCCATTTCTTGAATTAGAATAAACATTAAAGTGGGATTTTGAGTACATTTGTTATTTTATGAGATCTTAGATTGTGGCTGGCATCTCATGCTCCTTTCCTACTTGGCACAATCTATGAAGGTCTTTTGTGTGTGTCAGACTTGGAGTCACTGAAAAAGCTTTGCTTTTGGTATTATGCACTCAGGAAGACACAAATAAGCGGGCAAAGTGATGAAAGCCAAGAGGATGGCAGCTGTCAAAGCATCAGGCAGCTTGTGCCATTGGAAGAGCATTCTCCACAGCTCCTTTTTCCCTGATCAGCATATTGCCTCTTCTACTTTTATTTCCATGCAGGAAGTTATATAACCACAGCTGGGAAATCTCAGGTATTTGAGATTCCTTTGAAAGTTAATGAAAGACCAGCAGGAAAGGAAAAGAATCTTTCAATATTGCAATATTTTGTGTTAATGTGAACGTGTTTCTCTCAGGGCTGAGGAATAAAGAATGAAGAAAGAAAAATACCTGCACAAGACTTTAATGAATCTGATCCTTTAAAAAAAAAATCACCACTGAAATTTCTCTTTCACTCATCAGCTGAAGAGAACAGAAGGAATTTCTATGAATTTTTAGATTCATTGCTCTCCCTCTTCCTTATATATTATTTTCATTGAAAAAAAAGGCTCACAGCCCCTTGAGTGATGCATTCAAATTAACTGCTTGTCAAGTTTGAACTGACTGAGTCGGTGCACTGATGAAAAGAAATACTAACAGCAGGAGGGGGAAAAAGCTCTATTTTTGCATTAGGGATTGTAATGATAAAAAAAGATGCAGAGACAAAGCACATGGCAGAAGCATACGCACTAAAAGTGCATCTCAAATGACAGCTCTGTGGGACTTCCAGTGTGGGTTCATGATAAACTAGACATCCTTAAAGAACAAGGATGGCACTGCAGCAGGATCAGAAGCCAGACGGTGAGTTCTGGGCAATAAAATCTCTCTAGAAAAAAGAGAGATTGTGAAATCACCCATTTGTACTTTAGACAGGTGTTCCTTGGGGGTAGATGCGGAAACTGAAATTTTTGTGGCTGACATATTAGTCTAGGGATTTCAATCAAGTTTATCACCATAATGCAGCCTATATGGACATAAGGTTTCCTGAGTCTCATTTCTTAATCACTTTTTAAATTACTTTTTAACTGCTTTTTAGCTATTGGAATCTTTGTAATGACAAGGAAACTCTTGGGCAAGTTTCAATCCTTAGCGAAAGAAGTTTTAAATATAAATTTAAAGATTGAAATTAATTATAAGAATGCTGTTGTTCTAAATTCTTTTTTAAAAAAATGATAGAATGGGAATTTGAAAGTTAGAAACTAAGGGGAACAGAAAGACTAAAGCTTACAATTAAAGGAGAAAAACACATAAATTTGACTCACTGATTTTAGAATGGAGAAAAATACTGTAAAATTGACATATTGAAGAATATATGTGAACTATGGACCTTGAAGCTAATTTTAAGAATTTCTGCTATTACTGATAAACTGTCGCTTGAAAGATGTTAGGGAAGAGGAACATGTTTTATCGATAAGAAATGGATTTAAAATGACAAACTAAGCGAATGATATGAACAAAGATAATACATTGGATATACAAATAAACTGGCTGATATCTTAATAATTGAAAGGGGTATACAAATAACAAACCAAAGGAGTGATCTGGATAAGTTACCTATATTAGATTTACAAAAGAGACTTATTAGAGTTTTGAAGGCTTTGTGAAAAGGAACAAATTAAAAATGAAAAGAAATCAAATTCTAGGACATTATTTGAAAGGATTAAAGAACAAGCTTGTTGACAGTAAAAGGAAGAAATATAAAGTTGGTTTATCTGATCAAGGTTAAAATAAATATGTTGTTATTGCTGGTAACCCTTAATGGACTTTTGATGAACAATGAGGCTTTAAACATTTATTTATAGATAACAAATGAGATATGTGAAGAAGAGGACATTTGTTGTACTTTAAGAGAAAGTGATGAGCTACTAAAATTAAGAGATTAAATGTATAAAATTTCAATTGACATAAATTATCAATTTTTAAAATTTTATTCAGAATTATACAGTAAACTAGAGAATATATTGAAAGAAGATACAGAGGACTTTTAAAATAAAATTAATTTAGAATATTTAGATGATACACAACATCAACATCTATTTGCTCCAGTATCTGTAGTAGAGATTAAACAAATAATTTTTAAAATAACAAGTGTTAAAATACCAGGCCGAGATGAGTTCCCTATCAGGTAGTATAAAACAATCATAGATCTTTTGGTACCAAAATTTTGTCAAGTATATGAAGAAATATTTGATAACAGAATTTTATCACTGACATTTAACTAGGTTTCTACCAGTATGACAGTTGTACCAAAAGCAAGTAAGATAATACTCAGTGTTCTAATTATCATCCTGTCTTGTTGATTAACATTGATGCAAAGATTTTAACAGCAGTGTTAGCAAATGGATTGTAGCAAGTGATATTGTTTGTTGTTAAGAATGATCAAGTAGGGTTTATAAAAATTAGGCAGGCAGCAGATAACATTAGGTTAGTTGTAGATCTAATAGATATGAATAAAAATAAAGATCTATTTGCAATTTTATCATTGGATGCTGAAAAAGCCTTTGACAAAATGGTTGCTGTATGAATAGAATAGAATAGAATAGAATAGAATAGAATAGAATAGAATAGAATAGAATAGAATAGAATAGAATAGAATAGAATAGAATAGAATAACAGAGTTGGAAGGGACCTTGGAGGTCTTCTAGATTTCTTTCGGAATTCATAAAATGGATTAAGATATTATATGGGTCACCTACATCTAAAGTGAAAATTAATGGTATATTTTCTCCTGCCTTTCCACTGTTTAGAAGAACAAGGCAAGGATATTTCTTCCATCCATGCTGCATGGAACCCTTGTGCTAGACACCAAAGGGAGATCTATGGAGTAATAAACAACTCAGTTGAACATAAATTTGTTTAACTTGCAGATGACAGTCTTTTGTTTATTTTTAAACTTTGTATTATTATCCCAGTATTTATGCAAAAGATAAGGTGCCTTTAGTAAAATAGTAGGATACTCTATTAATTGGTCCAAATCAGAATGGAGGTAAAAATTTGGTTAGCCATCCACTTAAGGAATATTGATTCTGTATTTATATCAATTCTATTAAATATATAGCTCCAAATTCAGAAAATCAAAACCTCTCTCATTAATTGGTAATTACATTTTCTGTAAAGATATTTTCAGAATTGAACAACCCATAGTAATTTTGTAAACAAAAAAAATATTTTTTGAAAATATTTTCCAGGCATATAAACTGGAATTCCTCTCAGAATATGAATTAATCTGAGAATAATATTCATTTTGACATTGTTCACCTTTCTCCACAGGTTAAGATTTAATGATTCCCATCTATTGATATCTGAAGAATCCCCTCATTTTTCTTTATATTACTATTGTTAGTAATCATTTTAGTATTAAGTTACTCAATTATATCCTTTGGTATAGGAGCCGTGGTGACACAGTGGTTAGAATGAAGTATTGCAGGCTAACTCTGCCCTGCCAGGAGTTCAATCTTGACAGGACTCAAGGCTGACTCAGCCTTCCATCCTTCTGAGATGGGTAAAATGAGGACCCAGATTGTTGGGGGAAATATGCTGACATTGTAAACTACCCAGAGAGTGCTGTAAAGCAGTATGGAGCAGTGTATAAGTCTAAATGTTTTTTTAAAAAATTGCTATACCCATAGTTAGATATTTTTTTCTTTACTATATTCTTATTTTTTCTTTCTTTTCTAGTTTTTTTCCTTTTTCCTGCATGTTTTTCTTTTATTCTTTTTGAAGTTTGTATTAGCTCTTACCATTTTAATTGTAACGTTTAATAAAATCTCTATAAAAATGACGGCTCTGTAATTAGCTGGGCCAATTCAAAATTGGTTAAATGGGCCTTACAGTACAGAGAGTTGCAAAATGATTCCCTTTAACAAGAACAGGAGAAGTAAATAGCCCTTCTTTGCTGGGAGCTTTTAAGTTTACATTCAGCTATGCATGGCCCTTCATTCAATTTAACAGTCGCAATCAGGACACTTCAAGTGGCTTGCATTTTTCAACCCCTTCAGCTGAAAGGGGCCTGGCTGAATGGTACGCACATACAAGTTAGAGCAGCTGCGGTGCCATTTCTCTCAGATGCCTGGCTTACTGAGAGACTGAACGCTGCGGGAATTCACCATAATTTGCAGTTGCAATGCTTGTGCCAAATTTGTAAATTGGAGGTTTCAGAAATGAGCTCCTCTCGTTCAGAAAAGCCATGCCAATTACAGTCTGAGTTAAATTCGCTGGGTAAAGCTTTTCTTCTTTATTTACCCATTTGATGTACCCCCTACCTTTCTCTAGGAGCTCAAAGCAAAGTATGTACCACTTCCTCCCCCTTTAGCCATCCCCAACATTTTCTGCTTCTCTTTCCCCTTTCAAAATTAATCAGGGAGGAGATTAACTAGCAACAGAGAAAACAGATTAACTAGCAGCAGATGATAGGCGGTTGATCTTTAAGTTCTTTCTCTGACCTTGGCAACAAAGAGGAGGTTTTTCAGTTTTAATTTCCTGTTTGAATATACCAAGCCAGGAGGAAGCAACAGTTAAAAAGACTCAGCAGCATTTCTAAAAGCACAATGGAGGATCCAGAGCCATCGTGCCATCAGGAACAGTGAGAATTTTCTCTGCTTCCAGCTGATGCTCCTCCTAAATAGGTATATTACATGGAAGGCAGCAGGAGGGAAAGGGGGAATAGGATTTTTTTGGGGGTGAGAGCTCATAAAATGCTCAGGAAAAAGAGGTTGTTGCTAGCCTTTATGGCAATCAATGACTGAAAAATTTATGCACCTGAATGAGCAATGTAAAATAAACTTTCTATAAATCCTTCAGCTCTCTAAAAATACATCTTCAATCCTATGCTGTTGCATTAATGAGTATGTTCTCTTATATCATGTATATTTTGTAATATGACAGGTAATTAAAAAAAGGACTGCAATGCTACAGAGATTAAATGATTAAAGCATTCCGACTGACAAAAATAGTGCCCCGATTAATCAATCAGATTTCCTTTTTTTATTTTGTAAAAAAACAATGCAACGGTTGTACAAAAACTGCAGAATGCCATTTTATTATTTAAACCTCAGAGGAGGGTTGAAAGAAGGCGAGAGAATTCTTTATTATAATAATCTCTCTTTTAATATGCAGTTTTTAAATTTTTGTCAATTGTTTTATTTAGTTAACCAACTGAATAAGATTCCTTTTATTGGAAAATGGCCCCTAAAATTGTATTTGAGAGTTCACTTTCTTAGTGGGGAAAGAGCTTGTGAGCTGATTCAGGAGGAGTGGGGGTGGTCACTTAATTTTTTGGATAACGGTAGAGGGTTACAGTAGACAAGGCAAGGATAAAAACTGATTGTACTGACATCATACCTGAGAACAAGGCTAATTTTTTTCTTTTTCTTTCTTTGGTACTTCTTGGATAGGGCTGAGATTGTTCTTTGCTGTTTAAATGTTAATTGCACTGCAGCTTTGATGCCTATTTACTGAAAACAATGAATCACGACCAAACTGTACAGAGGGTATCAAGGACCACAAATTAAGTGGTTTCAGGGGTGACAGCAAAAATGCTGGACTTCAGCCGGAGATGGGAATTAAAATCCCTCCTCAGCCCCAGAGCCCAAGGATTCTCTCTGGCAAATCAGCATTACAAAAGTGGAGAAAATAAGAATGTGTGTGACATGCAGCCCTGGGCTTGTTGAGGAAGGACAAGATATTTTAATGATAATAACAAAACTTCAGTCACCAAACAGGGAAGCTGTTCTGTAAACATCACTTGGAAGTAGCCTTTCAGGTAAATTCCTGAAGTTTATTCATTTGTTTTTATACCTATTCATGTCTTCATGTATCTAGGTGGTTTCATTTTCAAGCTAAACTGCAGTTAAGTATGATGTCTGGAGATGCATGAACAGGAGAAGTAGTATTTACAGTTTTAAATAAAGCGATTTAACAGTGACCCACTATTGGGGAAAATTGGAAACAGCAACATTTGGAGAGCTGTATATTTTTCATCTCTTAATATTCAGAATGACAATGAGAGTTTCACTATTGAAAAATTATTTCCTCTGATTATTTCTCCTACCTAGAAATGTTGCTATATGACGAAATACAATTTATTAACAGTCATTTCTTACTAATCCTTACTTTTCCCTCCCCCAATCACACTAGGATCAAGGTTTAAAGGGAATGCCATTTCAGCCATTTCATCATAGGCTCAACTGAGCCTAGTGGTGCCCGAAGTGCAGGATGTTGTTTTTCAACCAAATAATTCTTCTAAGGTAAACTGCATTTTTTATGTCTGATCTTTAAAAAGCTCTCTGTGTTGTGTAGGTGTATGTTAAGGAGGAAGGATTGGACATTATTATTTAGATGGAAAACCATCAAGAAATAATGGAGCTGTAGGATTGACTGGGAATTTACCGGTAAAAAAAAATTCCTGGAAGAAGACCGTGCCAAAACCATTTCCAAATTGTTTGCCAAGAAAATTATATGGACATATCCATGAAGCTGACAAGAATTAAACACAAGTTGACAGAGGCTTTTACATTTCCTTTTTCTCTTTCCTCTCAAACTCCCTGCTGCACATATCACCTAATTATATACTTTTGTCTTTTCTTGTTTTCTTTCTTGGGAACTGCTGTTTCCTAAGCCAGGGAACCCATCACTGCCTATGATTTTTCCATTCTTAATATTTTCAACTTCTGATTTTGCTTCCCTCAAGACACTGTTATTGCTCTCTCCTTTAAAGCATATTCTAATAGTTGTTGCATTCCTACAAGTTCGATCTGATCAGCTTTTGCCTATTCATTTGCCCACTGCATTTCTACCTCTGAAATTAATTCATTGGAACCTACTATTCTTTACAGTACATCCCCAAGTATTGTAGAGCTCTGTCTTAACCATTGTTTCAGACCTTAATACTGTCTTGTTTTCTTCTTTGCCTTAGTTCCACTTCGTTGTGATTGCACTCATGATTCCCCTCCAATCAGCTCCTTGGCTTTTTCTTTTGACCTCTCTGTCTTAGGGCAAACTCTCCAATGAACTGCCTTATGTATTACTGTCCTCATCAAAATCTATTCTGTCTCCCCTTGATCATCATATCCTTTTCAAAACTGCAATGACCTGAATTCATAATATTTTCCTGTGTTCCGTTACTTTTCTTCTCTAATGATATCCATCCTATTGATCCCATGATAGATGTGTTCCAATTTTCAAGCTTAAGCACACATAACTAAAATAATGAATATAATTTCTTTAATTACTTTGCTCCACCAGCCCCTTTTCCTCTCCTCCAGTGTGTTAAATGTTCAATTTGAAACTCCTTGGGAACTATATTCTTTTATTCTCCAAGCCACACATGTGTGACCCTTTTTAAGATGGACCTTCACTTGACCTCCAAGTGGTATGCTGGGGGAATGCATAAAGAACTGGTGGAGTTAGCATAAAACTAAATCTGATTTGGTTTCAATGTAATTAAAGTTAATATATTTCATATTCTTCTCCCTTCTGTCTCATCAGAAAGTACAATTTCTGGTAATTTCAGGAGGAGGTCTGCAGTAAAGCCTGGTGTTAATCTCTAAGCGCCAGGCATAATGATGCTAATTCCATAATTTTAAAGATGACTAATTAATGTGATATACTGTAATTGGGAGATGTTTTCATATGCTAAAGCATCAAGTGCAGGTTCTGTTCATATGAAACAGCCTTATATAGTGTCAGATGAATCTATCTCTGGGTTATATTGGTCATGTATTGCAGCACTAATCCAGGCATGCCCAACCCACAGCCCATGGTCCACATGGATAGCTAGTAATGTGGCTCCACAAGATCGTAAACTTGTGTGAGACAACCAGCCTGAGCCGGAGGGTGTGTCAAATGCATCATCAATCTGGAATACCTATGACAGAAGAGTTGCAATTCTAGCCCCCTGTTGACACCAATTCTCCTTGACTGTTAGTAGTTCAGATTCTTGTGTAAAGACAGTATGAAATAAACTTGTAGTACTTTTGAACTCATCCTGGTTCCTGACTTCTTGCATCTGACAAAACCTATCATTACCTGATTTATATACATTAACTATATGATATATAGTTACATGTGGCCCAGGATAATTCCTCTTTACTCAATATGGTCCAGCCAAACCAAAACGTTGGACAACCATGGTCTAACCTGACCAGCAGTGATTCCTTACAGACATTCTCACTCTTGCTACCCAGGTCAAAAATGGAACCTGAGAGTATATCTATGCAAAAGAGCCATTTTCTCAGTCAACTACAGGAACTCTTCTAAATCACAACTATATTGCTAAATATTATTATTTTTTATATGAGTAACACTACCCTGCAGCTTTTTAAAGAATTAATGTAAGTGTGCCATCTCTAAAGTCAAACATATGGATCGTTCAACATTTTAAAATGATTTTTTTTACACTGCAGCTGAAAGGAAGGCAGACTCTTTTTCAAAGTGGGAAAGTGGAAGAAAGAAGTCACAAGGGGGAAGAATCCCCCATCATTTAAAAGGTAGGTGCTGAAAGTAATGGAATTTTGTGCAAGTTATGAATTTTAAACCACTTCCAGAAGCTATGTTGTTTACAGCTGGATATGAGCTGTTCCTGGCAGAATACGAATAAGGGGGGCATTGGAGTACTGCTTTGGGTCATTTTTTTTTTGTTGTTGCTTATTTTCAGTTTCTTTCTTTGACTTTAACTTTTTTGAAATTCTGGTAACAAATTAAACTCTTTTGAACATTTGAAGAAAACAGTGGGGAAATATCAAGCTTTACAAAAGGAGCAATTGAGGCGCCAGAGTATTGTAAAAGAGATGATATAAGGTACACAATTTTCATCCTCTGCAGACAATATGTTCTTTTATTTCTGTTTCCCAAACCAGTAAAAAGTATTTGTCAGTTTCTTGTTCTTTTGTCATTTCGCTTTTTAATGTTTTTGAATTTGATTGGCTATATTGCAGTTTTTCTGCATTATATTCCCAATGTGACTAGTAATTTAGTTGGATCATAATCCCAAGAATAATCTCAAATATCCCACTCACCACAAAACATATTATATACAAGAGGAGTTGCAGAGTTGGTGATCAGAAGGGAAGAATGAAAAAATAATAGATAGCAGTTTTAAAAAACAATTTCTAACTCCCCTGTGAGTTGATAATATTCACATTAAACACTGAGTGCCAATGCTTCTTCTGGAAAGAAATGCCAAATAATCTAGGTCAGACTATTTGTCCATGCAGCCCAAGGATCAACCCTTGATCCTTCTACCTAGAAATGTTGACTCCTTATTTGCAACCTATCATAGTTTTGCCTCTTGTTTATTTTCTACTGATGGTGGAAGGTGATTTTATAAAGGTATTTGGACAAAGGGAGTGGCACATACTAGCAGTCCATATCCATTGAACCTTTAATGTGAGCTGTCAACAACATTATTGTGCAGTTGGCATCATGATACAGGCAAAGAAGCTTTACTCCAAGATGGCGACTGCCTATCCTGCCCAAAGAGCTTAAGTGACCATTGTAGTAATAGTAAGCTATGCTAGTTTACTGCTTGGCAAGATTGCTCCTGAGTTTTCTACCTAGCTAGGAAAAAAATGAGATACAAACTAAATAATCAACAAACAAATCAGAAAGGAACATTGCTGATTACAAGAATGTCATTTTAACAAAATAGTGAGTTAAGAGGAGACCATAGGCCGTATATCATGAGCTGCCTGTTTAATAGCTCCGTTACAAATTCCAATCAATAATTGCTTCTTCTGCTTAAATTTGTAGGAAAAAAATATCCTGGATAGAAAATTGACACATGCCCACATGAACATTGTTGCACTGTGAATCTATCTGTTCTTTCCCCCAAACTTTTAATCATCATTTTCTACTCCTTCTACCACAATGATGTTGGCTTGGAGCAATTGTTGACCTTTTCATCCCATCCTCTGTGTTATAAATAAACTGGCTTGAAAACATTTAGGCTTACCTATCAGAGAAGTCAGTGATGAGTAGGAGCTGACTCTCCTCATCTTGTCAATCGTCTCGAAAGACAAGATATATTCTTCATTTTCAGGGCTGCCCAAGGTGCTGCTGGCGCTGCTGCTAGTGCTCAGATTCCCAGGGGAAAATGCAACAGAGCTTCCAGCTGTTGAATAACAATAAGGATGCAGACATTGAACAAAACAGTTATACAAGGACTACGCTCAATAAAGTATGAGTTGCATATGGAAATTTGAGGGAGAAGGGATATACTTGGTTTTGCAGTAATATCTATTAGCCACATGCAGAAATCCTAGTGACTGTAGTGTGGCATTAGTTCCATCATTTTGTCACCAGGCTCCATCTCTCTGAGGCTTAGCCTGCTCTAAATAAGTTTTATTTTAGAAGTTAACATACCGGTTCTGTCTCTATTCTTGAAAAGTCAAAAAATACTATTTCAGAAGGGGTATTATATCATCTTCTTGTTTCTCTGTGTCATATAATATATATGGGTATATGCATAATTTTCTATTTATTTATTTATTTTGTCATGTTTATGTAGTGTATATTGGAGGTGGTGACCCTTTGGGAGCTGTATGCAACGAAATTTCATTTTAATGTATGCCGATCAGTGTACATTCAAAGTGACAATAAAATTATTCTAATTCTAACTAACTAACAGTATGCTCAGTAATGGAGAAACAGAAGATCATATCACTGTTAATTTAAATACTAAAACGTATCCGACAGCAGAAATTAGCAGACATATGTAACTTTGTAATATGGAAATATTTTGGGAGTCCTGCCAGATACATGTTTTTCTGTTAAACAGTGGGAAAAGATACGTAGAAAAGATTAAAATAATGGAATTTAGGGAATAATAGGTGGGGGAGGTTTGTTGGTTTCATGTCCCTCCATCAAGGAACTGGCTATGTCCTAAAAGCTACATGTGAAAAGAAACTCATAAAAAGAGGGATTTTTTTCCCCATCTCTTTTTTCAGGGCTGCAGCTACCTGTTTTCCCTGAAAAACTACCTATGGGTTGAAGAACCTTTGGGATATGGTGGCATCACGACTTGCTTCTAGATAAGGGAATATACAAGTGTGGTCCTTGAATTATGACCACACTTGAGCCCAAAGTTTCCATTGCTAAGCAAAACAGCTGTTAAGTCAGTTTTGCCCCATTTTATGACCTTTCTTGCTGCAGTTGTTCAGTGAATCACTGCAATTGTTAAGTTAGCAACATGGGTTGCTAAATGAATCTGGCTTCCCCTATTGAAAAAATGATCACATGACCTTGGGACTCTGCAATCATCATAAATACATGTTAGTTGCCAAGCATCCAAATTTTGATCATGTGAACACGGGGCTGCTGCAATGGTCATAAGTGTGAAAAATGGTCACAGGTCACTTTTATCAGTGCCATTGTGACTTCAAACTGTAACTAAATGAATGGTTGTAAGTCGAGGACTGTCTGTAACTGAAAATCAGATGAAGTTATTACATATGTATGCAACTTGGTCATAGTAAGATTTCCCCCCCCCCCTTCTCTTTCAGCACTCGTTTTGGGAGAGGCACAGGGACTATACTCGACAGGACAAATATATCACTTTTGCCAAGGAATATACTTCTGGTCATGATTTTCAGGATCCGATCCCATGTCACGCTATTTACAAATAGTAATTAGAGACACTGTCCACTTTTAACTGTGCCATTTCTTCTGTAGACCCAAATGCACACATGGTCTAAGGTTATATAAATATATATATTTTAAAAAATGAAAAGTTATCTTACATTCTTCATTCAAACTGAGATTCTGCAAAGACTTATTCAAGTTCCTTGCTGTAGTGACTGCTCGAATATTTCCATAGGAGCTGACAGAACGGAGTTTTGGAGTACATGGATTATCTCGGACTGGAGTCAGACTTCCACCCTCTATGGAGGCAATAGAAATATTTATTCCCGCAAAATAGCAAACAAGTAACAGTTTCAAGTAAGTCAATGATAGTAGCCACTGCTGCCCCTTAGGCAATGGTTTATTATTTATTTATTCAATTTATTTGACACCTATCTAGTATCGAATTGACTCTGGATGGCAGTTGGCTTCCCTTTATCTTTTACAGTCCAGAGTTACCTCGAACCGGGAGATGGGTGGCATATAAATTTAATATATTCAAAAATATATCTTCTAGGCCAGGGGTTCAAACTCAATGCCCACCTGATGCTTAGATCTGGCCCACAGGGCCACCCTAGAAACAGCAAAGGACCAGCCCACGGTCCCTCTGCCACTGAAAACGGAGCTCCGGAGGGCCATGTACAGCCCCCCCCAGGCCCCGCTTTGGCCGCAACGGCCTCTTGCAGCCCTCTGCCAGCAAAAACAGAGCTTGAGGGTGTATGTGCAGCCCCCCCAAGCTCTGTTTTTGCTGGCAGAGGGCTGCAGGAGGCCGTTGCGGCAAAAAATGGGGCGGGTGGGGCATACATGGCCCTCCTGAGCTCCGTTTTCGATGGCAGAGGGCTAGCAAAACAAACTGAAAACAGAACAAAAGGAGAAATGTTTCCCCTTTTGTATTTGCGCATGCAAGAAAGGACAGGAAAGGAGAAAGGGAAAGAAGAAAGAGTCAGAAAGAAACTGACAGACAAATAAAAAGAAGGACAGATGGGAAGAGAGCAAGGAAGGAAATATAAGGAAAGGGGAAGTTAGAAGAAAGGAGAATGAAGAGGGAAGGAAAAAGAAGAAAAGGAAGGAAGGAAGGAAATTATAAGAGGGAGGGAGGGTCTGAGGGAAGCCCTGCCTTAGCATTTGGCCACCACAGGTACCCCTGACATGAGTGACTTCGAGCTGGTCACACCTACCGTATTTTCCGGCGTATAAGACGACTGGGTGTATAAGACGACCCCCTACTTTTCCTATTAAAATATAGGGTTTGGGCTATACTCGCCGTATAAGACTACCCCTCAATGTTTTCGGCGCTCCCATAGCGTCATCAGTCAGCGCTGGCAACTTAGATTTGGAAAGCTGTGCCAATCTCATCAAGGCTGCATGCCGCTGAATGCTGGACCCAGCTGGTTGCTGCGCGGAACTTCCCTCACCGTCCTGGGCATCCAGGTGGATATTATTGACGCTCTGACTTCCCCAGACAGCTGGGGCTCGCCATCACAGGGGGTCAGCTGGGGAAGTCGGAGCGTCGGTAGGCTTATACCCGGCATATAAGACGACCCCTGACTTTTGAGAGGATTTTCCTGTGTTAAAAAGTAGTCTTATACGCCAGAAAATACGATACCATGACCACACCCACCATGACCATGCCTACCCTGGCCCACTGAGGTCAAACACAACCCTGATGTGGCCCTCAATGAAATCGAGTTTGACACCCCTGTTCTAGGCAATGTACAAATGGGTAACAAATCAAGGAACAAATCAGCTTAGATAAACAAACGAATAAACAATAAACAATGGCTTAATCAAGGAACTAGCAGAAGAAGAAAACAAGACTCCCATCAACACTGACAGGGCAAGCCTCTATGCATAAACTATATCTATATCTATATATATACAGACAGCAAACTCTACTCCCTTCTGGCACTGAAGAGTAACAGTGGCACAGTAGAGTAATAAAATGTCTACAAGAAAACAACCAAGCTCAGCGAGCATGATGGACTCCACAAGCAACAAATTGAAAGGCTAGACTGCTTCTCTTCGTTCCTTTTAACAAATGTTCTAGTTTAGTATTAATGGGACAAATGTTCTAGTTTAGTATCAATGGGACAATCAATGGGATTTCTCAGAAGTAACATTTTAAAACTGAGATACTATTTCAATTTCCTTATTTAAAGTAGAGGAAAATGTACAGACTGCTACCGTACAAGAACTGCTAGTTATGAGACTTACGTGACAGCCCCAAACAAAGCTGACCTCATTTGAGTTCAGCAAGGTATCACTGCTGAGGTGTGAGTCTGGCTATTACAATAAAACAGCAAACAAAAAAAAGCTTAATGATCTTTTTCCTGCCTAAATATTTACCCAAAGAATTCCATTATGTTATGACTGCTTGCAATTTTTATTTTTTTAATCTCATTTTTCTCCAAAAGGCAGACTTAGTTAGTTGGCTATAAAAAAAGCTTTTATAACGCACACCAAAGACAGCTTCTTGTGCATTTTATTTATAACCATTTACTTCCTATACAAATAATGTTGGTCTATGTTTCCACTTTTTAAAATGCCCCCCCCACCCCGGTTTAAGGCACAGTAGCTATTAAAGTACACATTTTATTTATAGGGTACATATAAACTGTTTTAAACAAATTTACTCCTAGCAGCATATAATTTCACAACCTTCTAATTTGGATTTAAAGAAAAATACAGTAAATCAGAAGTAAAATGTATAAAGCACATAAATAAATTGGGACTTTAAACCAAGGAATCTAATCACTGTGCAGAAGAACAGTCACAACATCCTGCCCTCAAGGCTTAATAGAACAACTAAGTTTTTAGACTTTCTGAAATTTAGGAGGGAAGAGACTATTTTAATATTTTGGGGGGAGGCATTATTCCACAGAAGAAATTCACAGGGAATGAAAAATAGGAAGCTTTTATCTAAATAAACCAACTGTCCCCCCTCCCAGAGGTGGGTTTCAGCAGGTTCTGACCAGTTCTGGAGAACCGGTAGCAGAAATTTTGAGTAGTTTGGAGAACCGGTAAATACCACCTCTGACTGGCCCCGCCCCCATCTATTCTCTGCCTCCCGAGTCCCAGCTGATTGGGAGGAAATGGGGATTTTGCAGTAACCTTCCCCTGGAGTGGGGAGGGAATGGAGATTTTACAGTATCCTTCCCCTGCCATGCCCACAAAGTCACGCCCACCAAGCCATGCCATGCCACGCCAACTGCGGTAGTAAAATTTTTTGAAACCCACCACTGGTCCCCCCAAACAAATCTTTCAACGCAAATCAAATGCATTAGGAGAAAGGAGAGAAGAAACAGGTAAAATCCCAATCCGAATGTGGGCTTTTCCCCACTTGCACCTAAACATCTGGCTGTCTTCTTCAATGGCCAGCAAGGCCAAAATGCCATATAAAGACAAGCAACAGAACTATCCGTTCTGCTGCTGAGGGTATTCTTTGGCTGTTTTTTTTATCACAGTTGCCTTCTGCAGGAATCATGGGAGAAGTTGTCTGTTTTCTTGTTTTCCTTTTCGTTCTGCATCTTCTTTTTCTTTTGATGCTATAAGATTGTAAAGCTAAAAACCCAGGGACTGAGTTTTTGCTTTAAAATATTGTTATGTAAGCTGTTCTAGGAGCTTCTTAAACTGATCAGCAGGGTATAAATGCTTTACATAAAAAAAAACCTGCTGGTGTTACATATGAATTAGCATAATGCTAGGGGAGTTCAAGCACTTCAAACAAGTTGAATTTTATTTTTTTTATCTTGTTTTCCAACAGAATTGGGATTTTTGTCACTTTTAGACCTCAGATAAACTAATACGATTCAAGAAAATGGGAGAAGGAAATAAGATTTTCCCCCCAGTTTCCTGTTAAAAAAGATAGCTCACAGAATCAACTTCTAAAACGTTGTACTTCCAAATAAGGTGATAGAGTACCTGGAGCAGCAGGTGAGGGCAATGCATAGTTCTTCTCTTCTTCCATAAACTGTAAGGCAACTGTGCAGAAATTGGTTTCATATTGAACCACATGGTGACTCAGTGCCACAACTAACTCCTGTTGAGAAACAAAGATGAAAAATAAATCTCTGAACCCCAATAAGTTAACCCCAAGAATGTTCCATCACTGGAGAGCTGTTACCAAGTGCCTGGTAAATAGCTTGAAGTGCATAACACAGGATTTTCTATCAGTAACACTGAAGTTATAGGAACATTTACTGTAATACTTTCATTATCACAGTTAGCTAAAGCAATAATTACTGGAAGCTTCAACTAAAACTAAATCTAATGCCAGGCTCAAAAAATGACATCATTCTTTTACTCCATCTTCAGTTTGGGGCACTGCGTTGACAAGCCAGACAGCATGTACAGGATAGCAATCAAAATTATAAACGGCCTGGAAGGGAAAAAAAGAATTAGGAAGAAGAGTTAAAGACATTGCGTACGCTTAGCTTGGAAAAGACTGCAGGAAGACATGATGCATAGCTCAGAATTATTTCTGAAGACAGTACCAGAAATGATAGATTTAAACTATAAGGAAGTACGTTTTGGCAGGACATCAAGACAGATCTAATGGCAAGAGCTGCCCAAAAGTGGAACTGCCTGGAAGGTGGTGGGCTCTCCTTCCCTGGAGTTGTTTAAGCAAACCTGGATGGCCATCTGCTTGGGATGTTAAGAGTAACGATTTCCAGCAATAGGCAGGGAATTAGTGTAAATGATTTTCAAAGTCCCTTCCAGCCCTTTACTTTCTGGCAAAGATTTTAAATTTAGAAAATGAAAACTATCTATCCCATCTAGCTAAACAGAGAAAATCTGTCCTAAGTTTGCTTAGAGTACAATGTCACAATCACCCTGTCTATCTACAAATATAACAGGAATGGAGGAAGAGCAGAAAGCATATCCTTCTACAAAATAAGGGTTCGGTTCAAGGTTGTGAACACTGTATTGTTTTCTTCTGTTCAATCGCGTCCAAAACTTTGAGACTGCCTGGACTAATCCCTGCAGTTTTCTTGACAAGGTTTTTTCAGAAATGGTTTGCCATTGCCTTCTTCCTAGGGCTGGGAGAGAGTGACTGGTCCAAAATCACCGAACTGGATTTGTGCCTAATGCAACTCATAGACTGATGCCTTAACCATTACACCAAACTGACTTTTAATGTTATATAATCTTTTACAAATAAATTCCAAACTCCCGACAGATTCCAGTGTAAAAGTCTCAGAGGTCTCTTAGAAATTGCATCATTCCTTTAGGAAACACCTATGACAGACTTTTAATTTGGAAAATAATATCCTCACTTATTGCTTAAATATTATTTGACCTCTTTGGATTGTTTTTAGAATGATCCCTACACACATGTAATAGGCTTTCACACTGTATGAAACCAAAGTTTAGTTAAACAAGGTTTCAAGCAATGGACTAAGCCAATAAGCATTGTGTTCAACCACAATGGATGACTTCCCATAATATGCTAAACCCAAACCAAACCTTTACCTTATCATGATTAAGTATAGTGTATGAATCCATACATGAAAAACATTACATTAACATTGGTCATGCACATATCTGGTCCCTCTGCCCTGGAATGAAGCATAAATAAGCACAAATATTATCTAACAGTTAATTGAGGGATCTTGTTTGAGAAAAACTTTAGGAATATCAATTTGGACACTATGTTATCTGCATACAAACATTTCATTTGTTTATTTGTATCCGGCCTTTATTAGTTTTACAAATAACGCAAAGCAGTGAACATACCTAATATGCCTTCCTCCTCCTATTTTCCCCACAATAACAACCCTGTGGAGGTGGGTTGGGCTAAGGGAGAATGACTGGCCCAAAGTACAAAGTTACTTTCATGGCTAAGGCAGGATTTGAGCTTACCATCTCCCACTTTCTAGCCTGGTGCCTTAGTAATTCCAAAATAGTACCAAGGATGCAAATATCATTCTAGGAGAATCAGTTCCAAGTTTCAGCTATCACTGAGACTCTGATTGGAAACTGTTAGATTATTTTATGTAAGCAGCCGTGTTACGGGTTTTGAAGGAAAGCAAAGAGAGAATTTATGTATCAGCTTGAATTTAACATTTTTATACCAGACTTAAGATTTCCGGATTCAACAATATTTCTCAGCTCTTACAAAAATGCATTGGGCTGTTCCTGTTTACTTCTGAAGAGCACATACATTTCCTTCCTTGAAAACAGCTGACAGCAATCCTTAGCCAATATATTCTCTTTTGCTTTAGTGTAGTTGAAAGCTTTTTGTGAGCATCCCTCCCTCCCACAAAAAGGCAAGAAAATCAAGTCCCTAGAAATCAGCATTCTGACAAAATTAATACCCATCTGTCACCTCAAGTGAGAATGAGGGCACTTTTTATATGTTGCTTGGTGAAACATTGATTTTTCCTTCACTTTGGCATAAGGATCTGAAGAAAGCAGGAACATTTGACTCCAAATGTATTATTTGCAACAAAAGGCTTTTTATTCTTGGCCAGGCTACCTTCCTTATTATTTGATTCAAACCAGTATTGTCAAACTGATGTACAGTCCTGGAAATAGTGAATAGGAAGAGATGAAATTATAGCATTCTTTTCCTATCCATAGATAATTTTATCCATTAAAATATAATTTACCACACTGCCATTTTAGTTTAGATTGAGGATAACCTGCCTCATTAAAAAAGGCAATTATTTTCTGGAACTACCAGACGATGAAACTAGGAAACTGGCAATTGGAAATCTTAAAAATCTCAGATTTATTTTCTTGAAATGTCTATCTACAATGAATTAAGAAAAATGGCAGCTATAAAGGAAGGTCAGAAACATATCCTTGCATTTTATTTACAGATCTACTACTAAGGCATCAGGCTAGCAACTGGGAGACTATGAGTTCTAGTTCCGCCGTAGGAATAAAACCAGCTGGATGACAATGGGTCATCACTTTCTGTCATCACCAGGAAGGAGCCAACGGCAAATTACTTCTGGAAAACCTTGCCAAGAAAATAGCAGGGACTTGTCCAGGCAGTCTCTGAAAATCAGATATGATTGAATGGAAGAAAAAAAAAACCATATAGAAAAGCCAGCTAGAAAAGATCAAAAACAGTTTGCTTATAATATACTAATACCAAGCAGATCATTCTGGATACTTTATATCGAAGTGCTATCAAGTGATTAATATGCTACTTTTCTGTAAAAGGAAATCAGAGCAGACCAAGATCAGTTTGTTAAATCATTCTTCTATCCTCGACCCCCACTGCCAGGTTAAGGAGAGCTCTTTCTTGAATGAAGTTGTCTTCTTTCATTCCTGCATTGCCCTATCCTTTCTTTTTTCTTTTAGAGGACTGTCACATATTTCTGTTTCCAGTAGAAAATATTGTTTCATATTTAATGTCACAGATTGTAATACAAGACTATGCTATGCAAACAGTGATCAACAGAAAAGCTTTTCAGAGACAGAACCCATCTTCTAAAAGAGGAATGGAAATTTCTGCAAACTTAGTTCTGAAAGCACAGAACAAGACAGAAATCTCCTCCTCCTCCTCCTCCTCCTCCCTGTTGTTGTTGTTGTTTAAACAGAAGAGCTCCAGATAAAACTAGTGGTATACAGCATAACAGCTTGCTGCTGACAATTACCACTTCTCTTTGGCATTCGGCAGCATACTTTCCAACAGTGAATATTTTGCCAGGTCTAAAATTATCCTTTTTTAAATACCCAGTTTTTCATTATTTTGTTATACAATGGCCCTTTTCTGTTTCAAAAAGGCTTATTCACACCGAAATGCCACATTGATAACAACCCAACTGGGTGCAAAGAACTATCAGGTCAGACAAGAAACAGCAGCTCATGTTTTAGAATGAAGGCCCACTGGAGGTGTGATAGCGAAATGGTAGCTATATCCCTATAGCTCCACCCAACATGTCTTTTGCAGCAAGTGCTTTCTATCTTAACTCTGTGAGTTGGGTTTCTTTTAAAACAGTTTTTAGGATGAAAACACAAAGCTAAGTGCATAAAAAATGACACTTTTGGAAACTCTCAGGGAAGAAAGAGGCAAAATAATCTGCACCACCTGACTTGCCATTCAGAGAAATCACTGATGAACCACAGCCAATAAACCCTGGAGAAGTGCAGAAAATTAGATGACAGAGGTAGCCATCAAGCAGCTGAAATCCCTGGAGAGGGCCTTAGGCATTATCTCCCTTTTTACCCACTTCTCATGAGTCAGCAGAATAAAGAAAAATAAATGTCAGCTCCAATTTCTCTTGTTGTTAGAAGAAGAATCTTATCTGAAAGAACTGACAAGTTGGGAAAAAGGCACCTGCTCATAGATGAAGCACCTTTAGTTACCAGGGATTAACACTGAAAAGGAGGAGGAGTTGGGAGGAGGAAGAGGAGGAGGAGAGAGGGACAGCTTTTAAAACTCCATAGTACTTTCCCCTAGTGAAAAACAGGCTAAAATCTCCTTTCTAAGCTTTTAACTGCTATAAAAAGTAGAAACAAAGAATTGCCAATCTCTCTTTGACTTTGGCACAGTCTGTAGAGCCCTCGCATTTCCCATGGAAATTAGGTATCAATCCTATGAGCCAATTTTAGTGTCAAATCACCTGGAACTCATAATAAGGACTGGTATCGGGGGGGGGGGGGGGACTCTCAGAAAAAAAAGATATTCGGAATGTTATGCAGTTACTCCTCATTTAGCAACCATTCATTCAGTGACTGATCCTCAAAGTTCCTGTCATCCTAGCATCCCCATGGTCAAATGATCTAGACCTGGGTGCTTGGCAAGTGGCTTGCACTTAAGAAAGTTTCAGCATTCCGTGGTCACACACTGTTTGCTGTGATCTTCCCTGCTGGCTTCCCCAAAGCAAAGTTAGTGGGGAAGCCAGCAGGAAAAGCTGCAAGTTGCTCAAGTAAGTTGCTCACACCCTCCATCACTTGGCAGCAGCCACCCCCTGCCCCATTGTGCTTGGATCATGTCTTGGGGGCCACAGGGCAGCACCTACCCTTGGTCCTGCCATGTTTGTACTTTGTCAGCCACCCACAGACCCTTCCCCACATAGCAGCAGTTACAGCTAACTGGTCTGCTTACAAGCCACCTGGGACTTGTTTGATGATCCTCGCTTAACAGGAGAATAGAGAGTGCTGGAAACTCTAACTAACTGCCTAACCGATATGGTCCTGTGACATCATGTTTTACAACTACATCACTTATTTAGCAACAGAAATTTCAGTCTCAATTACTGTTAACTGAGGAATATCTGTATTTAAAACTAATAACACCATGATACTAGTATCTGTCCCTCCTACCCCTTTGCTATACCTTTCGGACCATGGGGCTTCCATCATTAATGAGCTGGGCCAGCATCATGGCAACGTTGTGATCTATTGTAGTGGAATGATCTGTCCGCTCAGCAGAATTGCCTACAAAAGTGCCAAGGGCAAAGACTGCTGCACAGCGAACCTACAAGAGAAAGAGAAGACATCATAATAGAGCACAAGAGTCTTTGCAAAGAATAAGCCAAATCAGATTTTCTACTGAAAAATCAGACGTACTTGGGCAAAGAGATATTCAGACTGGAAACTTGTTCAAAAAATTTAAACATGTACTCAATGCATCTAATAAGTAACAAGAAATGTTAATTGATTAAAGAGCTCTCCACAACTATTTGCACATTTGTTAATTTGCTGCTGCTAGTTGAAGCGTTAGAAGTACTTAAAAGGCATATTTGCTTTTCCCACTAAAACGAATGCCTTACAATGAACATCTTTATCTTCTAAACAAAGAACGAATTATTAGATTTATCAATTAAAATCAATACAGTTAATAAACTGAGTCAGATTGCAATCCTACTGCAGGAAGTCCTCCAAACCAGTCACACCGCAAAGTGATTCCTAAGTGAAACCATGTCTGTGCTTATGACTTTACTTCCGCTTCCCTTTGCTTTACAGACCTACAAAGATCATACATGTGAGGACTGGTTGTAAGATTATGTTTTCATCACTGACATAACTGTGAATGGTCTCTAAATAAGGCAGTCGCTAAGCAAGGACCACCTATGGTGAAGCTTAACCAAAAGCATTTTAAAAAGTTGCGTGTTGGTTCTTTTTAATATCTCAATGGTCATCCTGCAAAAAACAGCGCGTGGCTCCTCCTTTTAGGCAACCACTGAAGCAACACTGAAGAGCCTTGGATAGTACAGTGGTCTAAAGCACCCTGTTATTAACACCAGCTGCCTGCAATTATTGCAGGTTCGAATCTCACCAAGGCTCAAGGTTGACTCAGCCTTCCATCCTTTCTAAGGTAGGTAAATTGAGGACCCAGTTTGTGGGGGCAATAAGCTGACTTTGTATAAATATACAAAAGTATGAAGGCTATTGCTTAGCGCATTGTAAGCCACCCTGAGTCTCCGGAGAAGGGCGGCATATAAATCAAATTAAAAAAAAAACAAAAAAACTCTGTAACACAGTGAAGCTAATTAAGGCAGCTAATTAGAATAAAGTCTCCTTGCTGGAAGAAATTTGTTTTGAAACCTGGAAGATTACCTCGGGTATTGAATCGGAGAGAAGGCTGTAGAGCTTTTCATGAGCGCTGTCCCTCACGCCGCACCACCTTGCAGAGTCAAAATTCTGCCAGATGCGGCCCAAGCAAATAGCCACCCACTGGCGCAGCAGAGGGTGCGGATCATTCAGCTGCTCCAGGCAAATGGCAATCAAGTTCCCTTGGAGGCAAGCTTCCTGCAAGAAAGGGCCTTCATGATATCGCAATCCATTTCTTGCCAGTATATAAATCTTAAGGCCAAGATATTCCCAAGGGGAATGAGGCAGAAATGCCCGGGCTTAAATCAGTGCTGTCTAAACTTTTTTAAATTCAAGGTTACTGAGTCAAGCCTCACTTTTTCTTCACTTGTACTCACCTGTCCTGTGTTGTAGTTGTTGACGATCACTGCCAAGATGAAAGCTGTCATCGTTCTGTGTTCAGCCTTAACATATAGACACAAGAATATTTTTATTCATGAATTTTGGGTAAAGCGATACAGGAATGCTTTAGGCAAAAGCTTTAAAAGAGAAACAGCATCTTTTACAAAGATTTGTGCTACTGGAGGGCTCCAGAAAGTTGTAAACTTAATATACAAATTATGTTATTTAACTGAACAGGAAAATGGTCATGACAGCAAGCCAATCCTTTTCAGATGGTGATGTGGATGCCCTCTGATAGAGTTAATTCAATTTCGAGATTGAAGTTTTGTAATGTGATGGCAGACAATGCTGTTTGAAAATACAAATATCAGTAATCATAAAGTTAATATAGGCAATACACTGAACATGCACAGGAATGTGTCAAAATAAGAAGCCTATATACGTCTATAATAGCATGGGAATTTTTTACTATATTCGTGCATGTCAAACAGGCAACAACAGTATTGCTTTGTGCTTCAAATGCTGTTAAAGAACCATACAAAACATTTTCCAAGGTTACTTGAAAGATTGGAAATTATTTTTTCTATAATTTTTTCCATATTACGTATTATTAAAAAATATACAAGGAAGGAACTGGGGCCCACTGATTTCACAGAAGAAACTGCAATTTACAGAGTGGGATTCTTAGCACAATTATTTTTCTCAACAGACTGTATTTATAGGTAGTTCTCTCTTAACAACCATTCATCAGCAACGGTTCGAAGTTATGACGGTGCTGAACGAGTGGTAGTTATGCCTGGTCTTTCAAGGTCCAGCTGCTGCAGTGTCCCACGATCATGTTCTCCTGCTCTGCTTGAACTGCTTCCGCTTTGACTCCCCCTCCCCTCTGCCTTTTTGGCTGCCCTGCATCTGCTGCCTATCCCTGTTACTGCCAAAAGAGCAGATAGGAGGAGTTGAAGCAGAGGCAGTTTGTTTCAGGCAGGAGAAAAAGGTTTGGCTTAATGGATTCACGTTCCTGATCTAGTGACTGCAACCAGGACTGCCTCAATTGCTGTCGCTAAATAGTGTGATCATGTGACATTTTGCTTAACAACTGCTTCACTTGACGACAGAAATTCTGGTCCCAGATAGGCATCTATGGAGATTCTCAGTCCTCCAGGTCATGGTTGTCCCAAAGGAGCTTTTTCAAAAGGCAGTCTGTTTTTCAGTCTGAAGAAGCTTCTTGGATGAGAAGCGAAATGTCTTCAAGGAAAAAGAAAATCCAGTTGCCTTTTGAAAAGGCACCTTTGAGTCCCAAGTAGGGTTGAAAAGTAAATATTGTCTGTATATCTATTCTTATACAGCAACTTCTTCACATGGAACTTCAGGTCTGCTGTGGCCTTATTCAGTGGTGGGATTCAGCCAGTTCGCACTACTTCGGGAGAACCAGTTGTTAACTTTCTGAGCAGTTTGGTGAACTGGTTGTTGGACAAAATCATTAGGGCAGAGAACTGGTTGTTAAATTACTTGAATCCCACCACTGGCCTTATTCACAAAGACCCAGATAGTTTAATTGAAGAAAAATAATTAAAATGTATTGCTCCTTGTGAAATGTAGTATCTTTTACTTCAACCTAAGAGAAGCAGACAAAGACTAACCTCAAACAAGTTCCCTTGATCCAAAAGCAAGGGATGAAGGCAATAGCCTCCCCTTACTCTAGGATAAGGCATTCAACAGCTTTTGGATGATGATGTTTCATTTTGTTCTGATGGACAGACTACAGCCTATTCACGTTATCTCCATGTAGCTAATGGCAGAAGAAATGTACGATTATGCTGGTATGTTGCTCCTTGAGCTGGAGCATGAAGAGCTGAATAGGAAAATTTACTTCTGAGCTGCAGCCCATCCAATAGAATTGTACATACTGTATAAATGATTTAGGAGAAATGTTTCAGACTTCATGAAAACACAGTACTTTTCCACTATTCATGAAAAAAGATCCAGTTGCTTTAGGAAATATATTAATTTTAAGAAACCACAGAAGCCTGAAAAAAGTAGGTCTGTTACAATCAATAGCAGAGAAGTACTATATTTGTGCAAGGTCTGAATCATTTTCAAGGCATGCACAACCCAGTGTCAAAATCAAGACAACTGTGATAACACAAAGGAATCTCACAGGAAAGCAGCTGGACATTAATAGACTCTCCTATTCCCATCAGGGTGCTCAGCAGAGGAAGTCAGGGAAATGAAGTTAGCATAACAGCACTATCGCAGATAACTTCCTTTTGAATAGGGCATGAATAGCCCATCTAGCCAGTAATTTAATTAACAAACAAAGAAACAAAGAAACACACTATCACAATGTTTTATATTAATTAACTCACAAAGATTAATTCAGTCATATTGCATGAAGAATCATTTTCCCATGAATATCCTGAATACACTGTCAATATTTTTAATAGCTTTAAGGAGAGGGAAAAAGTTATATTTACTTTTTTCACTGCTGTTATTCAACAAAGCATACTGTATATTAGAATTGCGTAAGAACTCTTACCGTCTACAAAACCTCATTAAGTCACATAAGAGTTGCATGTGAGCCAAGACACAACACATAAGTTGTAAACAGATGGATGGGAGGGAGGGAGAGGAAGCAATGGAAAGGAGAGGGGATTGATTACTTAATCTTACCGGCATATAAGGATCTGCCAAAACAGAAAGGAAATATTTGTGACCATTGTCCTTCACAAGGTCAGCTTGGCATGACTAAAAAACAAGATTGAGGGTGAGGAAAGAGAAGAAAGAACACAGTTAAATTCAATAATCTGGAAAAAAAAACCTTCTTCTAAGCCTTCAGATGATTTATGAATATTTCATGTCCTAGTAATTTTTCTCCTTCATATTCAATTTTCAATTGATTTGAGAAACAAAATAGCAGAAGTAAGCTTCTTCTGCCAGGACATCAGCCAAGAAATCTTGGTCAAGATTTATATCATGGAAGCAAAGGACATCTGCTCCATGCCCAAGGCCCACAGGCAGCTTTGTTTGCTTGGAGAGTCCTTTGAAGTAATTACCAGCAAACTTTACCTTCAAGGAACGGTACATCTTTTGTTCATTCAGTCTGTACAATGAACTAGGAGTACAATCATCGGTAAGCCACATGTATCGGGGAAAAAAAAAACTTCTTATATAATAGTCAACTGTATTTTTTTTCTCTAGCTGATAAAATCTAAGGGCTCCTTTGGTTCATTTTTTGTAAAATCTATGTCTATTAAGACATAAAAAGCTTAAGAGAAGTGGGAACAAACTTAATGACTGACATACTTTTTCTTTCAACAGTTACCCTGGTTGACTCCTCTGTTGCTTGCATCCTTTTTTTCCTATCGTCTGGATAAAATCAAGTCTCCTCGATGTCTGCAGTTACAAGTCAAAATCATATATGCATATACATTCCTTTAACATGATTATTATCTCCATAAATCACCAATAAATCCTCCTTTCTTTCTTTTAATGAAATTGCTCAGGCTGCATTTTCTTGAGCTCAGATAGAGATGGGAGGTAAGGGAAATCACAAGCACCCTAGCACACACCTGCTCTCAAAGGCATTGATTTTGCTTTCATTTTTTTTTTTTTGAACAGGGGAGGGGGGGAAACAAAAAAAGCTTTGAGTATAAAGAGGTGCTGAAGAAATAAAACACTGCTTTACCACTGCTCTGTTCTTGGTAATATCTAATCGATGTGGATGAATACAGTTACCGAGGCACAACAGAGAATTCTTTATATGAAGGTCTGTATATGACAACGAGGCAGAGAAACCTCCATATCACAGTTCTGCTGTGCTGCTTCAAAGTGGGGAGTGAGTGGTGCCACTGCTGCAGTCCTTTAGGTCAATTCAAATTGTTAAATATGCAACGTATGTTTATTTTTCCCTCCTCCACCCTGAATTATTAATATTATTTTATGTTATATATCTCCTTTCGTTTATCTTAGTTCTGTATGTTGCAATGAAAAAAAAAAGGATGCTCTGTAAACAAGCAAACAAGCTTTTTAGGAGCTCTGATTCTTAAGGGAAGGAAATCAGAAGAGGGCTAAAATCTATAACAGAAAGTCCTGAGAGTCATATATGAAAAAAAACAGATGGAAAAACATTCAAAGTATTAAGCTGGGACCTGATGCCAAAGCATAAATGAATTGAAAAAAATAAAGGCAAAGTTTATACTTCATCTGTTTAATATTTTACAGAAAAGTTGCAGCAATGGCAGGGAAAAATAGTTATCAAACTATTGTATTGCTGATGAAGCTTTAAAAAGCTATAATACAAGGGGGGGGGGGGGGGGGGGAAAGCAGACAGGACATGGGCTCTGAGATAAGAGTGAAGAAGAAACTAATCTTATTAGCCAGAGCTGGGGAGGGTTTGAGGGACAGCCATATAAGTCTTTTAAATGTTGAAGATTCTGAATATTCCTTTCTACTGGTGATACTAATTAGGATTGTTGGGAATTCGAGCAATATCTGGAGGGCCTTGTTTCTCCTTCTCTGAATTACAGCTTTAATTACAAGATTAAGACTACCATGTTTCTCCGAAAATAAGGCAGGGTCTTATTTTCTTTTGAACCCCCAAATAAGAGCTTGGCCTTATTATTGGGTGGGGGGTGTCTTATTATTTTGGGGGTGCAGGAGGCGCCTCCCCTCCCTGTTCTTCGTGCCAACTGAGCGGCCCAACATGTCCCACCCCACCCCAATGACAACAGCTGCTTCACTTCCCCGCCGTCTCTTTTTCAAGAGGGATGGCAGGTGGGGTGGGGGAGAAGCAAGACGCGTGGAGCGAGACGTGGCTCCCCTTGCCGTCTCTTCTCCCCCCTTGCCGGGCATGGCAGAGCTCTTGCCCCTCGCTTAGCCACCCGCCCCCTTTAGGGATGCAATTTGGGGGTGGCAGGTGAGAAGCGGGACGCGCATCTTACCTTTCCAGCTCCATCGCGTTCCTCGCCATTGTGTGCAGGGACACACTGTAAAAGAAAGCCTTCTCATGAGTTTAATCAAACTTCTCAAACTCGCAAGAAGGCTTTCTTTTACAGTGTGTTTCCCTGGACACAATAGCGAGGAAAGCGACAGAGCTTGAAAGTTAAGACCTGCGTCTCGCTTCTCACCTGCCCCACCTGTCATCCCCAAATTGCATCCCTAAAGGGGGCGGGTGGCTAAGCAAGGGGCAGGAGCCCTGCCATGCCCCACGAGGGGGGGAGATGAGATGGCAAGGGGAGCCACGTCTCGCTCCACGTGTCTTGTTTCTCCCCCGCCCCACCTGCCACCCCTCTCGATAAAGAGATGGCGGGGAAGGGAAGCAGACAGACTGCTGTTGCCATTGGGGTGGGGTGGCACATGTTGGGCCGCTCAGCTGGTATGAAGAACAGGGAGGGGAGGGCATGTCCCCCCACTTCCCCCCCTCCGGCGTTGCCTCCTCAACTCATTTTGTTTGCGTGGCAGGCAACCAGAGGAAATAGCAGGGCTGGCTGCGCATGCGTGTAAGTAGTTGGTGGTGGTGGGGTTATTTTGTGGAGGTGGCTTATATTATCACATGGGCTGAAAAGCCTGATTGTGCTTATTATCCAGACATGTCTTATTTTCAGGGAAACATGGTAGAAAAATTACAGTATGAGGAAAAACCTCAGAACAGGAAATAATTGTCACAGAGTAGGAACTATTAAAGAAATAAACCAAAATATCTCTTCAGGAGCATGTCTGATAGCCTCATCAAAATTCAAGTGCAGCTGCTTAGATTTTATGGAAAACAACACACACACACACACACACACCAGGTTGTCAAGAGAGAAACAACCAAAATAATACAGCCCTACTGAAACACGTATTCTAAAACAATAAGCATTACTTGTATAGACAAATACTGTCTAAATATAGACAAATACTGTCTAAACAAATACTCAGAATTAATTCACTTGAAACATATCTTAAATGTGTACGTGTGTTAAGTACAGGACCTTCATCTTTACTTCAGCTAGATCCCTGCTTGATTCTGCAAAAATTCTACTTATACTCAAATTTTAAATTTATTACAATTGTATTATTATCATGAATATTTGTATACCATTCTAGGGCCTGATGATATTGAGGTGGTAGAGAAACTGCAGAAATGAATTCATTAAAAAGGAATACATCCCAAGGGATAGACCACATATTGGGATGTTGCAATTTAGGGGCCATTCACACATGAATAGCAGCTATGCATGGGTCACTCTGAATCTCTGACCTCTGAAGTTTGCTGAATGAAGAAAGCCATATACTGTATGTACAGCTGTTTCCGCCACAGATTAAAGTTCTTTTTGCTATTTTGTGGGGACTACATGGTAAATTGCTGCATGTGGAATAGCTTGCCACATGGAATAATCACTATTGGGAACAAATCATAGCAGCATCTGCATGAGTCTTTACTTGTATCGATCCTACATCAGTTTGTATGTTAGGAGTTAACATAATAAGAGTCTGATGATATGGATCTGGAAAAAAAAAATCTTACAGCACCAAAAAGCATATTAACAAATTGAGAACAGGTTAATATCTTTGATTGTATATCCAAACCTACCTCTTTTATTTTCTCCCCAGTTTAGTGGATGTTTGTTCTTTATGAATTTATTAGAGCCAATGTATGGTAATGGTAGTTGTTGCACAGGAACGGGGGAAACACACATTTTAGTCCCCACAGCCATGGGATGGTTTTAGACCAGCAGTCCCCAACCTTTCTGGTCTGGCAACTTGGCGTGAAGGGAGAGAGGGAATGATTCTGTGAGAGTGGTTTGCACAGGTCCATTTGTGTGATTGGTAGGTGAGAGGGGAGTTTCGTGTGTAAGTGCAAGTGCCCGCTGTTTGCATGAGGGGAGTTTCTCTTGCATGGCCGCAGCTCGTGTAAGGGAAGCTGCGTGCACATGCACTTCTGAACAGGCTGTGGCCTGGTAGTAGGCCACAGCCCGGGGGATGGGGACTCCTACTTTAGACTAATTAGTCTCACTTAACATACCTCAAAGAGTTGTTGTGGGGGGAAAAGGGAGGGGGAGAGACATATACATTGCCTGAGCTCCTGTAGAAAAGTCAAAGTATATATATGTAGTCCTCGACTTATGACCAAAATAGAGTCCAAAATTTCATTGCTAAGCAAGGCAGTTATTTAAGTAAATTTTGTTCCATTTTACATTCAACCTTTCTTGCTACATTTGTTAAGTATATCACTGCAGTTAAGTTAGTAACATGGTTATTAAGTACATCTGGCTTCCCCATTGACATTACTTCTCAGAAGGTTGCAAAAGGTGATCATGTGACCCCTGCAACCATCATAAATACATGCCAGTTGTCAAGCATCTGAATTTTGATCACATGACCATTGGTCATAAGAAAAATGGTCATAAGTCACTATATTCAGGGCTGTTGTAAATTGGAACTGTTACTAAACTAATGGTTGTAAGTCAAGGACTACCTGCAAATCAAATAACTAACTAAACGTCTATGGAGATTCTCAGTCATCCAGGTCATGGTTGTCCCAAAAGTGCTTTTTCAAAAAGCAACTGGACTTTCTTTGTTTTTTCTTTGAAGATGTTTTGCTTCTCATCCAGGAAGCTTCTTCAGTGAAATGTCTTCAAGAAAAAAGAAAGAAAGTCCAGTTGCTTTTTGAAAAAGCACTTTTGGGACAAAGGTGCTTTGAAAAAGCACCTTTGAGATAAATTGCTTGCCAGTTAGAAATTGGTTGCCATCTGTAACTAGGATGGTCCTCCTAGGAATCTGGAAGCAGGGCACACTGAAAGCACAGCAGAAATTCTTCAAATCTTTAAGTTCTCCACAAAAACACCATCCACTGTTTGTTAGTGTTTAATAATGAGGATGGGACATACTCTTGTTTCTCCACAAGGAAAAATTTCCCTTGGAAGTGAACTTTCCTCACATTTCGCAGGAGATGAGAATTAAACAAACAAGGATGCAGCAGCCTGATTTACACCTCCAAGAATTCCCATTGTCAACTGTTTCCTGAGACACCCTGTATTATCACCTCGGCTCAGGCTTTGGAGATGACATATTAAGGCCAGAAAAATAAGACAAATGAATATAAACACAGATATATTTATATAAAAAGCAAAAGTTACATTCCAAAGAAAGTTGACTTGAATCTTCCTTTTGGATAATACATAACAGGCAGTTCAGGAGCAGTGCCAATGCATTTTTAATATGTAATAAGGCATAAAGAAAGGTAGGACATAACTGTCAAAAGACAGAAGCTAAGAAAGATACAAATGAAGAAGAATACAATACTCCATTGCTGAGGTAATTAATGATGGCTATTACAGAGAGCTACGAAAGAAAGTGGAGCTTTTTGTCCTGAGAGACTTAGGGTTGAAATGACTACTTATGTTTGGATTCTTTTTAACAGTGTTGCCCATCAGTTACTAATTGGTAAGGAAAGGAGATCACTGGTGAAATCCAAATTTTTTTACGGGTTTTGTGGGCGTGGCTTGGTGGGCATGGCAGGAGAAGGATACTGCAAAATCTCCATTCCCACCCCACTCCAGGGGAAGGATAATGCAAAATCCCCATTCCCTCCCCACTCCTGGGGGAAGGCTATTGCAAAATCTCCATTCCCACCCCACTCTGGGGCCAGCCAGAGGTTGAATTTGCTGGTTCTCCAAACTGCTCAAAATTTCCGCTACTGGTTCTCCAAAACCTGTCAGAATCTGCTGGATTTCACCCCTGAAGGAGATAGTTTCCTAACAGAATCACAAGGCCTCATGTCATCTGAGAAAAGATGGCTCTGCCATGGAAGCCTATGCTCTAAGGATTGTTAATGCATATGTATTTTCATTAGGATATCAGTGGTTATGACATCTTACTACTCTTTACAATTTCTGCCTGAAGGATGTTTCACAGATACTTAGAGGGTATACACAACTTAAAGAGTGTCCATTTTTCTTTTTGAAAGTGTACAGTTTTATACCGTACTGTTTCTCACTTATTTATTATAAGCACCACAGTGACACCACTCTTATTAATATGATGTATTAATTCTTCCCAAATTTATGTGCCATCAGAAATGGATGTGTAGCATCAATTATGCTCCTTTTATTATAGCCACTATTTTTAGTGATGTGCCATTTTTCTGTGTAAGCTGAACATAAATTTGATTCAGGCACTGATCATTGCCTGAGTATAGTTGTATTTATTGACTGACTGACTATCCATGACAGTCTTTCTCAAAGTGTGGGTCACAACACTGCCCCCCCCGCCCCCGAGACAATGGATTATAAGGGAGTATGTTCCAAGTTTGGCTTTTCCAAGCGTGGCTTACATTGCTTTCATGTAAAACTATGAAAACTCTGACCCTTTTACTTGACCTGTTGAGGGAATGAAGACAGAGGGCAAGGGAGGAGGAACTACAAAGAGGGAACCACCAAGGTTGGATATGGATTTACAAGTGCCAGGCTGGAAGGTGAAGCGGAGATGGACTGTGACTATTCTCTCAGTGTCATTGGCCTGAGACAAAAAGCCCCAGAAGAAACTCAGAGCCTACCAGATGTCTATGGAGATTCTCAACCATCCAGGTCATGGTTGTCCCAAAGGTGCTTTTTCAAAAGGCAAACTAGACTTCCTTTGTTTTTTTCCTTGAAGACGTTTCATCCAAGAACTGAAGAAACTTCTTGGATGTGAAGCTAAACATCTTCAAGGAAAAAAGAAAGTACAGTTGCCTTTTGAAAAAGCACCTTTGGGTCAGAGAGCCTACCAGTGTTTTCCAAGCATTTTAAGAGAACCAGGGAAAATGTTTTATTTCCTGTGCATTTCTCTTTTCCTGACTTTGATGAATGAAAATAGCAGCCTTCAAAAGGAAACACAGGTTTCAGGAATTATACACAAGTAAGCAAATTCATTATTTTCATTAAAAATATACAGGCTCTATTTTTTAAAAAGAAAATTCTGCTTATTTCCAATGAAAGAATTTTATTTAAGTGGTAAGGGAGATCAACTATACTCAAAGAAGGAAATGTTCATGTAGACATTCAATCAAAGCACGCACAAAAATATACAGAAGAGAGACTTGTATTTATACTGACTAAATGGAAAAAAACTTTAATTGCTAAGGCTGCTAAAGGAATATGTATTATTGCATAATTATAAATATCCTTCCCTTTCTGCATTTCAAATTCTTTGTTAATCTGGCAAACAAAAGAATAAAGAGCAGGAGATACTTCTGTTCAGGGAAAACACATATTAAAAGCTAACAGGAAGAAAATAAGTACCAGTAGGTGTTTTGAATTTCACAGTTTCTATTCAGTGCAGATATTTTGCATGCCATCAGCAGTTAGGATAGTTCATGCAATGAAAATGTATGAAAAAGTCTTTGCAACCTTTGGTGTTAGTGTTATTTGTTCACTTAGATTTCCTTTATCTGTCAATAAGCCCTATGAAGTTCTGGTAACATTCAGCAACAAAGATATGCAAAAACTCAGAAAATCTGAAAGGGACAAATAGTTTTTAAAATAATTGTATATAGTGAAGACACAGCTCTAACTGAACCAAGCTCAAACTAAGTCTGTTTTAAACTTGTGTTATTTATACTTGCATTTTGCTCTCCTATGGACATCTAGAATATTGATTAGTTTCTTGCCCACTATGCTTTGTCAATTCTACAATATCAAGCACTTCCAGATATTGTAATTCTTAGAACAACTTTTTAAGGTATTGACTTAAGGTATTATTAAATTACATGTGGTAGCTGAGAGAAACTAATCTGTCTAGCGCTAAATTCATACAGAGAGAAGATATGAACTGAGCATTTTCTGAATCACAGCTCAATTTGTAATTCATTAGTCTAGACTAGAGCATAGCAGTAGTTGGACAGCAACTTGAGAATATCTCTGTAACGCCCTTCCTGAATTCTACTATTTGATTTTTTCTATTGCACTATTCTATTGCACTATTACTCATTACTGAAGAACAATTAATTGCAATATTTTTCTCATGGCAAATACAGCAAACCACAGTTTCTAGTGATTGATTGCAGCAACTGCGGTAATACACTTAGTCATGCTCCTAGGATATTTGTCTGCAATCATCATTCCCTGATGCAAGTATTAAAAAGCTCTGGAACACATTGGCCACATCAGAAATGCCTTTATTAGGGCCTGAACCTTATAAGAGGACTGTTTATTATTTTATTGTTATTAATTTATTTGTATACCCCCCATCTTGCTACCAAGCAATTCTGGGTGGCTTATAAGTTGTGGTGGTCAGGCAATTCCCTTTCCCCATATCATCAGGAGGGCGCGGACCTGGCTTGTATCACTGAGACCTGGCTGGGGCCTGAGGGCGGTGTCCCTCTTGTGGATTTGTGTCCCCCAGGTTTTCGGATACTACACCAGCCGCGACTCCAGGGGAGGGGTGGAGGAGTGGCGGTAATTATTAAGGAAAGTCTTAGTCCGAGGGAGGTCACTGTGCCTCAGATAGGCGGGTGTGAATCCCTCCTTTTGAAATGGACCCTGGAGTTCAGTCTGGGTTGTTGATCACGTACCTCTCCCCCAGCTGCGTGGCTTCAGCCCTACCCGCACTACTAGATGTCTTAGCCGAATTGGCGGTTGAACTCCCCAACCTTTTAGTTGTGGGAGATTTCAACCTACCATCGGCTGGTGAGACATCTGAGTTGGCACGGGAGTTCATGACCTCCATGGCGGCCATGGACCTAACTCAGATTGTACAGGGCCCAACTCATATTGGAGGACACTCACTCGACCTGATTTTTCTCTCTGGACAGTGGATAAATGATCGTGGGGAGGGGACTTTATCTATCGACCCTCTGTCATGGACCGATCATTCCCTCCTTAGGCTTGACTTTCCCACCGCCATCCCCCGTCGCAGGAGCACGGAGCCAGTAAAATGGTTCCGCCCCAGGCGCCTGATGGAACCCGAAAGGTTCCTGATGGAGCTTGGGTCATTTCCCGCCTCCTTAGCCCACGATTCATCTGAGGCCCTTGTCGCAGCCTGGGAGCAGGCTGCGGTGGGGGCCCAGGATCAAATTGCACCTTTGTGGCCTCTGATCCGACGCAGATCCCAGATGGCTCCTTGGTTTACCGCGGAGCTCAGGGAAATGAAGCGTCGGAAAAGACGCCTGGAGGGTGGTTGGAGATCCTCCCGATCCGAATCCGACCGAACACAACTAAGAACCTATATTAGGTCTTATCTTGTGGCGATGGAAGTGGCGAAATGTAACTATTTTGCCACTCTCATTGCATCTGCAGAAAACCGCCCAGCAGCCCTGTTTAGAGTGACCCACTCCCTCCTTAATCAGGGAATGAGGGAGGACGCCCTTGCAGGGCCGCGCTGAGGATTTTGCACAGTTTCTGCAAGATAAAATCACTCAGATTCTGACCGGGTTGGACTCCGACTGGACAAAGTCCATTGAGGTGACAGGGGCTAGTCTTGGTGGAGACATCTGGGTTGAGTTTGAGTCTGCTTCGCTGGATGACGTGGACAGAATTATGGGTAGGCTGGGGCCCTCCATGTGTTTATTGGACCCTTGTCCCTCCTGGCTAGTTTCGGCAGCCAGAGAGATGACTGGAGGCTGGATCCAGGCTGTTGTCAACGCTTCGCTAAAGGAAGGGGTTTAAGCTGCACTTAAAGAGGTGGTGGTTCGACCCCTCCTTAAGAAGCCTAACCTGGACCCTGACGTTCTTAACAACTACTGTCCAGTCTCCAACCTTCGCTTTTTAGCGAAGGTTGTCGAGTCCGTGGTGGCACAGCAATTCCCTCAATTCCTGGAGGAAACTGACTACCTCGATCCTTACCAATCTTGTTTTAGGCATGGCCACAGCACGGAAACGGCATTGGTCGCACTAGTAAATGATCTCTGGCGGGCCAGGGATGGGGGTTGTTCCTCCATCCTGGTCCTTCTTGACCTCTCAGCCGTTTTCGATACCATCAACCATGGTATCCTGCTGCAGCGGCTCAGGGGGATGGGGTTAGGAGGCACTGTTCTACAGTGGTTCTCCTCCTATCTCTCTGGTCATCTGCAGTCTGTTTGGGCGGGGGGTCGGGGATCCTCCCAGAGGCCTTTCACTTGTGGGGTGCCTCAGGGATTGGTTCTCTCCCCTCTGCTCTTTAACATCTACATGAAACCGCTGGGTGAGATCATTCATGCTTTTGGGGTGAGGTATCATCAATATGCTGATGACACCCAGCTTTACATCTCCACCCCTGACCACCCTAGGGATGCCCTTTCCGTGATGTCCCACTGCCTGGAAGCGGTGCAGGTTTGGATGGGGAGGAACAGACTTAGACTCAACCCTTCCAAGACTGAGTGGCTGTGGATGCCGGCATCCCGGGACCTGGAGGTTCCATCGTTAATGATCGGGGGAGAAACTCTTGCTCCCTCCGATAGGGTCCGCAACTTGGGTGTCCTGGATTCTCGGCTGTCCTTAGATGACCATCTGACGGCCGTAACCAGGGGGGCCTTCGCTCAGGTGCGTCTCGTGCGCCAGTTGCACCCTTTTCTAGACCGGAATGCCCTTGCCACAGTCACTCACGCCCTCGTTACCTCTAGATTGGACTACTGTAACACCTCTACATGGGGCTGCCCTTGGAATGCGTCCGGAGGCTCCAGCTAGTCCAGAATGCAGCCTCGCAGGTAGTTACGGGGGCGTCTAGATACTCCCATGTAACACCTCTCCTGCGTGAGCTGCACTGGCTGCCGGTGGCGCTCCGGATACATTTCAAGGTGCTGGAGCTTACCTATAAAGCCCTTCATGGCTTAGGCCCGGGCTACTTGCAGGACCATCTCCAGCCGCTTTCCCATCGTCCTGTGTGCTCTCACAGAGTTGGCCTCCTCAGGGTGCCGTCCGCCAAACAATGTCAGCTGACGGCCCCCAGGAGGAGGGCGTTCTCTGTGGGAGCCCCGACCCTTTGGAATGGATTGCCCACCGAGCTCAGGACAGCCCCCGACCTTCTTTCCTTCCGTCGCGAGCTGAAGACGTGGCTCTTCCGCCAACTAGGCTGATCTGTTAGGGGGTACACTGAGATAATTTTAAATTGTTTTAATGGGGTTGTTGATTTTAATTTTTTTATTGTGATTTGTATTGATGTTGTCATTTTGTAAACCGCCTTGAGTCCCCAGGGAGAAAGGCAGCATATAAATCGCAATAATAAATAAATAAATAAATAAATAAATAAATAAATAAATAAATAAATTACTCCTTCCTCTTCAAACATCATTGTATTTTCATGCTTCTTTTAAAATATTCTGATAAATTGTCAGGGAAATTAACAATGTATTCAATTCAACATTGTATTGCAGTATTACAAATACATTGTCCTCTTACGTTTCCTAGTATTGGGCAGCAAAGCATGGCTTGAATAAATAAGACTATACTCTTCTTGGTCCCATTTTCAAAAAAGAGATTATGTCCTCCACTCCCACAGACAAAATGTTATTGTTGTTATAGATCTGCACAGTGTTGCATTGCTTATTCAATGAATATATTCTTATTTTGAATTATACATGGAGGTTTGATTGCCCAGCTAAACAAAAGTATTCATCAAAAATAAGCTCTTTTTTTCCCCTCGAAACAAGTTGAGGACCATTTTTCATTTTCTTTGCTGTCTAAAATCTTTCTAAAACATTATTCAAAGTATATTTAATAACACTAAACATAACTCTAGATTAGCGGGAAAAGATACCAGTGCTTGATCATGGCTGCTGCTTGTGCTTAAGAGCATTAATCAGACAAGGCAATATAAAGAACCAGTCAACAACTACATGTAGAATTTTAGGCTTTAAAATAACTTTTGATGTTGTAATTTTTACGGTAGCTAATAATTTTCATTTGCAATTACTTTAATGTGCAATGTATGCTAAACATTTGTAAACACGGTCAGGCAGACCAAGAGAAGTATATGAAGAGCAAATGAATATTTGTTCACATATAAAAAACTGACTTATGTAGAATAGATAAAACTAATATTAGATTACAAAACCATTAGGTAGTCTGAGAAAAATGAAGAGTCTGTACTTCACTATTGTTTATGATGACCATATTTCCAGCACAGTTTATTTTCATGCCGTTATATATTACTTGAAGGAACTCATTCCAAAATAGACTAAGCTGTCTAGATACTGTCTTGTCTGTTAACCAACAAACATGGTTTGGACTTTGAGAATTTTATTTATTTAAACTTCAGCATAGGTTAGAGAGGAGATGTCATGTCCAGGCTTGAAAATTTCATGAACTATGTATTTTCTACTCCTTGGCCCCAAATGCCGATAGCCTAATAATGGGTATTTTATAGTCTTCAATAAAGCTGTAATTCCCCAGCAGAATAACTCACTTTTAAAAAATGTTTTATATTTCATTACAAAAATTGTAATTTGATTTCCCAACTTTTCTATATTCTTGTAGAAATCAGTTTAAATTTATTGTCAGGTAATAACATTCAATTTCCAATGAAAGAGAAAAAGATGTAAACAGACCCAAAAGTTAAATTCCAACCACGAGACAAAGTTAATTTTGTTGCTCTTACTTCATCTGGAAACAAATCTTCTTACTTTTTAGACAAGCAATCATTGGAAGGAGAACTTTTTAAGTTTTCTATAAGCTGTGCTTTGGAATGTCTGGAAGTTTCAATATAACATCTGTTTGCAACATCTTAAAGCAACACTTTTCCCCATGAGTTTTAAAGAGCTGCAAGCAAGTGCAATCTTCATGTCCACATGTGCTGTGAAGCACCTTTTATAGGTGAAACCGAAAACACTGCACAACTATAGGTAGTCCTCGACTTACAACTACAATTGAGCCCAAAATTTCCTTTGCTAAGCAAAACAGTTGTTAAATGAATTTTGTCCCATTTTATGATTTTTTTTTTGACACAGTGGTTAAGTCAATCACTGCTTTTGTTAAGTGCATCATGTGGTCATTAAGTGAACTTGGTTCCACCCCCCCCCCCCGACTTTGCTTATTGGAAGCTGGCTAGGAAGGTTACAAATGTAGATCACCTGATCCCAGGACAGTGCAACTGTCATATATACTACATGCCAGTTGCCAAGCGCCTGGATTTTCATCATGTGATCACTAAGTGTGAAAACCTGTCACAAGCCACCCTTTTCTACTATTTTTAACTTTGAATGGTTAGTAAACAAATGGTCGTAAGTTGAGGACCCCCTGTATCATATTTTGCCTTTTGGGCAATTAACACTTAATGGTTACTCACACTGTCCACTGCAAGGATTTTGGCCCAGATGAAAACCAGAAGCGGTCTTAGTTCTCGAGCAGAACTTTGAAGCAGTTTTAATACATAAGGGAAAATGCCAACAGATAAAGCCTAACAGAAAAGACAATTGAGAAAGGATATAAATATAGGGCTGGCATCAAGAACCTCCTGCCCCTACCTCTGGCAGTAAAGATGTTAAAGAGCTAATATCTGCATATTTGTTTCCTGTCAACGTTATTCCTAGATGCTGTGCAATAATTTTAATTATCTGGTTTTACCCAAAGTTGATTGATACATTTTTGTTCAGAACTTAATGTACTATGGTAGTTTTCCATATGACAGTTTGGAACTCATTCAGGTTTGTTATTGCTAAACAATGAAAAATTACAGCACATCTTTCATTGGATCATGATGTTTAGAGACACAGAAAATGGTTCTGTCTGGAAAATCACTATCACAAAAGTTCTGAAATGTAGAGTAAGTTTTTTCTAATCTAGTCACAAATTAACAATGTATTTCCTAATAGGGAAAGTGACATTTTGATAGAAATACTGAATGCGAATCTTTAAAATGCATCACTCGTTAAGATTTTTAAACATATTCAGATACACACAAAACCCAAACATAATTATTCTTTCTTAACCGCCCACATCCTTTTCCTTTCCTCCTGATTTATTTTTCTTTTTAACACTGCAATTTTCAAAGTTCCTGTCGTGTTTTCTCAATTAAAAAGCAAAGCTGGAATAGCTCCGATTTTTACATGGTGCTAAGCAGCGTCCTTTTAAGGTCTAGACAGTCCTTGTGTGAATAAAAATTATAATAGCTGGAAGCTCTTCTAGTTCTAATTCTCATTTTATTCTAGGAAATTGTACATTATCAGCCACAAGAAAGTGCCTGAGCAGTCAAATTACATCTTTTTAATATTGTTAGGCCCAGCTTCAGATGGAATGAAAGAGGCTGAACAATGATAGGAATTGCAGCAGATAACAAGATTCTCAACCATTTACAGAGTTGGTCAAATTCTGAGAGCCTGATTTATAGTAACCTGAGTGTATCCAATTGCGGGATACATAGCAGCCATCTCTCATGGGACATTATTTTCCACATCAAGGAAGAATAAGTTCATCAGACACACATGTTGATGGTATAAAAAGCGTCTTTCCTTTTTCAGGACAAAGGCTGTAATATGGACTCACCAAGCTAACAGCCCAGGGACCCAGATCCAAAAAACGGCCAAGTAAATCAAGAGCTCGTAGCCGATGTACTTGACTCAGCAATACCTGTAAAAATCAGAGAAAACAAGAATTGCCATTAAAAAACCCCACCAAAATCACATAAGGCCAATTATTTTGGATTTCAGAGCTTTGTGATCTGGCCTGGATAATGATCTTGGACCTGAGACTTACATTCTGCCATTGCTTCCTACCCGTGGATTGCAAAGGACAAGGCTAAAAGAATAGTATTATTGAAGTGGATAGGACAAAACATTTTGGCTATCGTTTGCTCTTTTTTTAAAATTGGAGAAGTTAAAAACAATACCATGTTGCCCCTGAACTCCCCAAATCAGAAAATGTGGCTCAAATGTGTGGGTGGGGAGTTTGGGACATTTTAATGTGTCAAATAAGTGGCTTTGCAAGGCTTAAAGCTCCCTTTATGGTCATCTCACGTTTTCTAAACACACAAAAAGAGTGACAATTTCACTTCCTGGCACAATGGCATCCAGGTATTGTAATTGTGTTGGAGGAGGCAACATGCAGTCAGCTAGTAACAGTCTGCCCATCCAGGCTGCCCAAATCAGTTTTTCCCAAAATACCAGAAATAGACTATACACAATAAATACAGTTCAAGAAATGGAACCACTAATCATATATATTTTTGCATAAGGCATTTATCCACTGTCAGATATGAGATACATAACCCCCTATCTTTACCATTTTAAATACATGATGAATTCCATTCCTCTCTACCCTACTCCAAAAAAAAAAAAAAAAAAAAAAAAGATCAGAGAAGTGTTCTATTCAAAGTCAGAAACTGCACACAAGCCAGAGGGTGAATTTCTTAGTTTCCAAATAATAAGATGATTCTTTAGCTTTCAATTTGCTGTCACAGAAAAAGCTAGCAATCTGTTAATGTCAAAAACAGGCAGCTAGGCTGCTCTCTCTTTAGTCCCACAACCAATTAACCTTGCTTCTGGGGGAAAGCGGTCTCCCTAATGTGGGAGAATGACATTGTACCTTTCAAATTAGGAGGCTAAAACCTAACTCTGCTTGAAGTCAGGGATATACAACCTTTTCTGATCTAAGTTCCACACTTAACTTTGAGTGGTGAGCTGTGGATTGGACTCCAGTGCAAGGGTAACATTATGTTTGATTAAATTTAAATTAAATTAAACACAGTTAATAAGATTATTCCCCACATATGTCATAATTTTGCCTTTCTGTCAAAAGAAAATTATAATTCAGAAACCACTTTTGGAAAAATCAACTGAATTTATAGCTTTGGGATTCACATATGCTCTGTGCACCTCTATTTTAATTTAGTAAGATTCTTGATCAGAATCATAAATTTTAGGTTGTCTCAACACTTTTATGCATTATACAATGTTCTTCCTTCTTATTTAATAGCGGCACTTTTTCTCACTTTTATTCTTGTCTCCTGAATTCTGATGTCTATCTCATATTATATTAAAGACTGCACTCTAACAAATATAAAATTAATGTACTATTAAAGAGCAAGCTGATTTTTTTTCTTTTTCACCAGCTAGAAAGAAAAAGGTCAAAGGAGAGTGGACTGATAAAAGAAATTGTTCCTCATGAACTTCTGGAAACTTTTAAAAACCTAGTTATGCCAAAAGCCTTAAGGGAAGAGAATAGCAGTATTGTCTAAGTGAGGTGTAGTATCAACTATTATATTTGATCGATCATTTATTGATATTATTGTGTATTGTTACGTATTATGTATACTTGTATAGTGATATGACTGGTAGGTGGCTATGAGGCTCAGTGGCTAAGACACTGAGCTTGTTGATCAGAAAGGTCGGCAGTTTGGTGGTTCGAATCCCTAGTATAGGACTCTTGTATGAGCAGAGGGTTGGACTAGATGACCTCCAAGGTCCCTTCCAACTCTGTTACTGTTACCTGGTAAAAACTGTGTAATGAATCATTGACATGATAACACTGTGATGCAGGTCTTGTAATTTTAATGTCAGGGCTTTTAATAAACGCCAATGTTTTCTATCCTATCCTTTCACAGGGCTCTCTATTCAACAGCTGAAATGAGAGATTCTATTTTGTGGAAGATATACTTTTCCAAGTATATACACCCACACCAACACAGAATAGATTTCAGTTCAGAGCTTGTTATGGCTGGGCTATCATACAGTAGGCAACATTTGCAAACAATTTAAAAAGCACTTATACTCTAGACCAGGTGTGTCCAACCTGTGGCTCATGGGCCACATGTGGCCCTGGACAGCAACTAATGCAATCCTACAAGATTATAAACTTTTAACATTATTATATAATTTTAGTGATATTTATGTTCATTAACTATATTATGTATATTTTATGCAGTCCAAAACAATTACTTTCATTTAATGCAGCCCAGGCAAGCAAAAAGCCCATGCTCTAGTCTAGAGACTCAGTAAATCTAAGGGAAAATTTAAGAGAAAGCTTCAGTCTTTCAGATACAATATTTTCACAACTGCATAAGAAAAGCTATATTCATTTATAGAAATGGATAGAGAACTATTTTCAGGATCAGTATTTTGTTTGTGAAATAGGATGTAGTAAAATCTACTTATTTTTTACTTAATGCACAATCAAAATGAACATTTTAGTTTGGTTTTAGTTCTTAAGTATCAAGCTCTGAGTCCTGTACAATAATAAGAACAATTGTTTTGTGGACAAGAGGGGGAAATATATAGAACAAGCAGGGGAGATTTTCATTCATACACACAAACTCACATTCAGTAGATTTGCAAATATCAAACTATCAACTCAAAACATTAGATACATACATGGAGATTTTCTATTAAAATTACAAGCTAGCGCAGGTCAAAGAGCCGGTACCGGTGACTAAAATAAAACCATCCTTTGCATCTACAATTAGGCTTTGTCTCCACAGGGCAACTACTAATCCTATGGAGCTGTGTGAGATACAGTCTGGAACGCAAATCCCTCCCTGAGGATTAAGGTGCTCCAAGCTTTTCCCCACCACCCATGTGCCACTTCATCCCCCTCTCTGTCTTAGCAATCTGTTTGTATCATGCTTCTCCCAAGAGAACAGAGATTCTAAAGGGATTTATTTTTAAAAAGTCAAAGAAAGCTATTTATAAAAGCTGTTTTCTGTGGCTGGAAAAACCTTTTGCATTGGTACCTGGCATTATGCCCAAAGCATAAAAATGCCCTTTGGGGGGCCTTTTTGAGCAAATTAATTAATTGCATATTAATTCAGATTTGATGAAACAATATGATTGTACTTGCTTTAATGAATCTCTACCTTTCTGCTGGCTTTTGCAGTGGTGTGATCACCCTTATTCTGTAGAAGCAGGTGGGCATTTCAGTATTGCTGCAAAATTAATTATCTGTACAGCTCTTTGCTGTCAAGTCATTCAGCATATCTGTTGCTGGACAAGAAATCTGTCTGTCTCACTGCTTTGTCAGAGATAAACTGTCCATCTATCACCACAACAAACTCCCAGGCTGCAGAAACTGTAGAAAATGAAGAGTCGGACTCACAATGATTGATGACGCTGTCACCCATATTACAAGACAGCGCTGCTAAGTGGGACTGAAAGTCTTTTCCCATCATACAAGATGAAAATGGATGCCCTTGAATAGGTAGAATAATGTAACCCTATTCCTCTTGGCAGAAGGAAAGGAAAGGAAATGAAAGGGGAAGGGGAAGGGAAAGGAAAACCAAATATCCCCAAAGAATGTTGGCAATAGCTACTAATCTAGTTCCTGTCAGAATTAGAACTGCTTTGTATTATAACCAGATAAGATTTCCAGCATAAATGTATAATGCTAAAAAAACAACTGAATAATACAATAGCTGTTTATTCTTAGAGGAATATTTGATAAACTGAATACCATTAAAAAATTAGGGAACAGACTTTGCACCTCAGTAATCCTGAATGTATCATATAATGACCTTGAAAACTTTATCACAGGAACTATTTACCTGGGAGACCTAGGGACCTAGACCTAGTCCTCCTACTTTGATGAACATTCTGCCTGATGAAACAGTGAAAAGTTGGATACTAAATTGTGACATTTTAATAAACCTTAGTAAATTTCTACAGTGATGATGGTGCTTTTCCGGCATACAGAAAAGAGCAAAGATGAATGTGTTTCAAAATAAACTATAGTCATATACTAGATGCTGAAAGTACTGGATAACACATGTAGTAAGTGAACATGTTGGTTATGAAATCATTTATTTACATGTAAATTGTCTATTTTAATATTTTTATTAAATGTGTATAACTTTGTTTCTCAACTTCAGGAACAACAACAACAACAATAATAATTATTATTATTTATTGAGTTTGTATACCGCCCTACTCCCGAAGGACTCAGGGCGGTGAACAGCCAAAAGATAAAATACATATAGTACAAATGTTAAAAAACCATTAAAATACAATTAAATAATTTGGCCCAGAAAACAAAATTTAAAACACCCCAAATTTATAAGACAAATTTAAAGTTTAAAAAATTTAAAAGCAGTTTAAAAAAGAGGTTAGGCCAGGCTAACAATGATGAAGCATACAGGAATTAGGCAGGCTTGAAGAGAAAACAGATAGTATTTTATATTCTTGCCGAAAACATTTCTCCCCAGATTCTGACCTGGAGTGTGAACATGTCATTTGGAATATTTTCTTGTTTCTGTTTGTGTAGAGCAAAAACGAGAAATTCACCTAATACTAACAAGGGGATATTTATTCTTACCAGGTCCTCTTGTCACCAGTAGCCACTGCATTATGGATGGTAAGAGGTCAGGTATGGATCAAACCTGGCTGCTTGGAACAAGAGCTTTGTGACTATACAGCTGAGTGAAATTCTCTAGCAAAAAGGCTAATAGTTCTACAATGTCAATTTATGCTTAACTGAAAGCATGTGGCTAGGTGGGGGAATGGGATTTTGTTTGCGTGTAATGTGTCTGTATCAGCAAAAGCCCAGCAAACAATGAGCTCCAATTAGTCTCCAGTGCCATCCACATAATTTATTTACCCAAGCACCATCTGGCAAAGAGCAAAGAAGTCATAGAAAGACATGTCCATAAATAGACAGACAAATTTGCAGCTGGCTGATTGCCCACATTTCAGCAGCCTCAGCTAAGCTAGTAGTCAAGCTGGCTGTCAAGACAACTCACCTGCAATACGATAGGGAGCTGTTCAGGAGGATTGCGGTTTTCCACTCCCATTGTTAGCCAGACTTGAAAGGCCGTAAGCTGTTCAGCAAAGAACGGGCTGTGCTGTAGAGAAAACAATGGACAGGAATCAAGCTAAACTGCTTGCCAACAAATATACAGGTAGTCCTCGACTTACAACAGTTCATTTATTGACCCTTCAAAGTTACAACGGCACACTTATGACCGTTGCAGCATCCCCGGGGTCACGTGATCAAAATTCAGATGCTTGGCAACTGACTCATGTTTATGATGGTGGAAGTGCTTTGGGGTCATGTGATCAGCTTCTGTGACCTTCTGCCAAGCAAAGCCAATGAGGAAACCAAATTCGCTCAACAACTGCAGTGATTCACTTAACAACTGTGGCAAGAGAAGTCATAAAATAGAGCAAAATTCACTTAACAAATGTTTGGCTTAGCAACAGAAATTTTGGGCTCAATTGTGGTTGTAAGCGAGGGCTAATATGCATTCCAAAATCCACATTTTGTTTATTTACTAAATATAAGACATTTAAAAATAATCTCTTTAAAAGTTACCTCGATATAGCATCACCCAAAATTTGTTCAATGTAAAGTTTTTAAGGATTGCTGGGACTAATTCCTCAGACTTAAAATGATTTAACTAGCAAGGACCCAGAATGTTGGGGGCAATATGCTGATTCTGTAAACCGCTTAGAGAGGGCTGTAAAGCACTGTGAAGTGGTATGTAAGTCTAAGTGCTATTGCTAAGGAAAGTAGAGACAACTGGAAAACACCGGTTAATCTAAGCAAAATTTATGCTAAGACAAGCAGTTAAATTTGCAGAGATACAAATTTATTTCTTTTTAAAGTGCATTTTTCATGCATGGAATACTTTTTGTTGAAAGTAAAAATGATTCAGCAATAATGAAACCAGTTTTGGATGCCTGATTTGAGCCTGGGCAGGCACTCATCGGCAAAATGTATGTCTTCCTAGTTTGGTTTGGTTTTTAAAGCCATTTTTAATTATAGTGAGACATAAATTATATCTCCCAAAAGGTAAGAAAGCTTTTGATTATTTTCTTACTAATGAAAAGCTTCCACATTTTTCCTAATCTGGTTTAATTGCCCTTTAATATATAGAAATATGTGCCTTTGGTTTACAACAACCTGTGTAATGTGCTTTCCTAAAATTATGTGATCCTAAAGAGATCTGAAGTTCTTTCTTGGGAATCATTAGACACATATAGTGCTTCCTGCAGCCTATCAATGGTTGGAAATAAAACTGAATGGCAGCTGTGATTTTATTTATCTAGTAATGTGCATTATATTTGCATTATTTCTTTAAAATGTTTTCAAGTTGTTTAATCAAACCATGCTTTTTTCAAACAGTATAAAACACTGAAATCTTTTTTTATAATTTAGAATGCAACAAAACGTCTACCCTGTTTCCCCAAAAATAAGACATCCCCTGATAATAAGCCAAATCGGGCTTTTGAGCGCATGCGCTAAAATAAGTCTCCCCCCGAAAATATTTAAACGCACAGCTGGAAATCAAGTAAGATGGCAAGAGGAGCCCCATCTTGCTCCACGTGCCCCAAAATAATAAGGCCTCCTCAAAAATAAAGCCAAGTGCTTATTTCAGGGTTCAAAAAATGTAAAACAGGGTCTTATTTTCGGGGAAACACGGTACAGCAATATGTTTATAATTCATTAAATGAAAATGCACTAAATCTTATAAACCAGTTGCCATGTACAGTAGAGTAACACTTCCATGAGATATCAGTATCAACAGTATCCAAAATCATAATGAGTAAAATGATCAAAAATATTTTCATGTTCATTTAAAGGATTGCAGTAATGTTAATCCTGTAATGTCCAGGAAGAAGAGCTAAATCTATCAATCATTGCATTGACAAAACAATCTCCCTAACCCATCTGATGGAGATTCTTAGCACAGGGGTCCCCAATCCCTGGTCCGTGGTCCGGCACCAGGCCGCAGCATGCCAGAAACCGGGGTGCACAAACAAGCGAAGCTCCATCCGTGGGATGCAGGAAGCACACAAAACCATATCCCCTCTGGTCCACGGGAAAATCTCTCTCCACAGAACCGGCCCAAAAGGTTGGGGGCTGCTGTCTTAGCAAGCAGTGAAAAGAATGCTGTGTTACAATTATTTATGCAGCCATAGAGAACACTATCCATAAAAAAACAATAGGTTCTTTAACAGGTCTGAAACATCATTTGAAATCTAAGAGATACATCACAAAGGCAAACATCATGGAACATAACATAATGTAACAATGGGAAATCAACAGCATTAGTTTTAGACATAGGACTTATGGAAAAGTTAATAAAAGCACATTCAAATACTGTCTTCATTTCTGGGTTCACAAAATGATTACTGAATCTGGTTATTGAATCATTATAGGGCAAGAAATAATATATAAGTACATTTCAGTTCCCAAACCAGGGGCAGTTTCCAAATCCTGTTGCTACCGGTTCGCTCGTGCACCCATGCAGTGTATCTGCGCATGCGCAGAAGCATCCAAGTAGGTGGGCAGAGCCTTCCCCCGCCGCCGCTACCGGTTCGCCCAATCCAGTGTAAACCGGTAGCAACCCACCACTGTCCCAAACTTATGGGAATATATATCTCCAATTTGGTTTGTCACTGCAAGCCATAGCCTTAAGGAGAGAGTAATAGATCTTGACTACTATCAGGAAGTAAAATTGCCCTTTTATTTAGATCTGGGAAAGCCAGAGCTACATTTAAAGGCAGAGGAAAGAATTGCACAATTGATTCTTGGAGACAATGGGACAGTGGTAGAAAATTTCGGCCATACCAGAATGAAAGTATTGGTAAAAGGAGGGATGGGACAATTGAAAGCTGGAGTGGTATTGAGTCTTACTGGATAGTAAACTTCATATGTTTTGTTGTTTTGGGAATATAACTATAACTAAAACTAATTGCTGTCTTTTCATGTGATAGGCCTTCACAGTGGTACAAGGAATGATGTATGTATTTTACATTAACTGTATTATGCTCTGCCATTCTGATATATCGTAATAGTAGATGGGAAGGACCTTGGGAGATGGGGTGAAGAGATGTGGCCTGGGAAATGGTCAGATAAGAGATAGTACAGCCCACAGCTATATAGCAGGCGGGACAAGGGGCTCAGAATGAAGGGATCAGTGGGAGAATAGTACTTTCAGACTTGCAAGATTCTATTAATGTAGCTTTACACTAAAACAGAATTAGCTTATCTGATCATGTTTTCTGTCAGGTCTACCTGGTAAGGCTGACAAACATGACAGTTCATTGAGTTCTAACATCAGGATGAACCATCTAATATAATGACCATGACTGCATTTAGTAATTTATCCTGGCTATCTTCCTGTCACTTGTTTTAATTAACAGGTAGCAGATTTAGAGTAAAAATATATCTGCAGGATTTGTAGGTCAACACCTTTCCATTCATAAGGAAAGAGGAGAGGGGAACCGGGCCACATGAGTGGTGGGCCGCTGTGCATGCATGTGCACCTCGACTGACACGAACGGTGGGTCGGCATGCATGTGTGCATTTCGACTTGCACAAGTTGAGCTGCGAGTGTGTGCATGCTGGTCCACGCTTGTGTGAATCAAGCTGTGAGTGTGCGTCGGCCCACCGCTCATGCAGCGCATTTGCAAATAGACTGCAGCCCGGTACTGGGCCATGGCCCAGAGGTTGGGAACTCCTGCCTTAGGATATCTCTGGATGCATTACTGAGCAGTGCCCATCTTCAAAAGTCCTTTCATATTAAATCACAGAACCTGGAAAGGAAAGGGGGAAAGACTGATAAAAATCTGCCTACTAAAAGTGGTGCAGCATGGATTTTTGCCATGGTTTGCCTCTCACTTCTCACTTCTGTCATGGCTAATCAGGAAAGGGTCTCTGATGTAAGTAAATAGAAATAATAAAGTTTTGCCAACTATAATTAAACTAAACCTGCCCTCTAGAACGAGCTCCCCCCGGAGATACGGACAATCCCGGATCTACGTACTTTCCGTCGGGCCCTCAAGACTTTTTTATTTCAACAAGCCGGGCTGGCCTAACTTCTCTAATTGTTTAATTTTAATTTTAATTTTAAATGGGGTATTTAAATTGTTGGGCCAAATTGTTTAATATATTTTAAATTGCTTTTAAATTTTCGTATTTTTATGTTTTTACCTTTGGCTGTTCACCGCCCTGAGACCTTCGGGAGAAGGGCGGTATATAAATTTAAATATAAATAAATAAATAAATAAATAAGAAAGAAAGAAAGAAAGAAAGTCTACTGTCCATTTCATCTTTGAAATCCAGTGATTGGCAGCTAGAAGCCAACAACAGAAGGTATTGGGAAAAAGGCACTGTCATAGTTTTGGGGTTTCCAAATCCAGCGATTATGTTCTGGAATTTTTATTTTTAACCTTTGTTGCACCATTCTGTAAGCCACTTAAAGCCCCTGATAATTAGTGGCACAGACGCCTTAGTAAGTAAATTAATAAATAACAGGTGGCTGCTTCAAGTGATACATGTTAATGGACTACTATGGCTAAATTGCTTCTGACAAATGGAAAGTTCCCATGCCAACAGCAGTGCTATGTTTGGCAGTGACTTGAAAATTCTTTGCAGAATGGATGAATCATCCTGTGTTTCCTTTTATAAATATATTACATGCCAAACATGTAGGGTGCACTTAATTCAGCAAGAAAATAATTGGTTTTCAGACAGAAGAAGAGTTGATGATCATGATGTATTGCTAAGAAGGCAGGAAAATAGACTTGCCTTCCCTAATGGGTCACAAAATATTTTCTCCCCTCCTTAGTACGTTACCAGTGGATAATTACAATGCCATCCATTAGCAGCAGTAAACATTGCCCTCCTCCTTCCAGCAATTTTATGAGTTTAGGTGCAGATCCACAGTCTCTGAAAAACATGGTTGTCCAAAAACTAATAGGAAGTCTCCTACACATTTTTTACTTATAAAAACCAGTTACTTAAAAATAATAATAGGCTACTTATCTTACTAAAAACTATCTGAAGTAGTATTTCCAGTGTCCTTAGAAACTTGTTTCTGGACAAACTGAAGGTATTTACAAAGGCAATTTCCTTCACACTGTTAAGCAAAATGAACAATTTTGGACTTTTCCCCCAATTTTTTTTTCTTTTCTTTTCCATGCATTGGCCCCATAAAAAATTATTTAGGGCATGCTTTCCTCATTAAAATATTTTCAATTGAATTGGAGAGGCTATAAAGAGCTGTCAGAGTTCATTCGAGATACCTTTTAAAAAGGAAAACGGATTAGATTTTTTTCCCATTTTGTTTTCTGAAACAAAATGACAAGAGAGGCTGTTCATTTTTAGATGACAGTCAAATAAAGTCATAACCTCCCCCCCCCCCCTTTATCAGATGCAATTAGCAAATCCATACCGAAGGACTTAGCCTAGAATTGCGGATTTGGAATAGGAAACCCATCTGGTGTCTACACTGTTAACTTTTTGGGGCAAAGCCAAGAATTTTCCATTGTCCCAAACTTTTTAGAATTCACAGGTTTGTCTGCATTGTTTGGTTTCAAATGCCTTTCTTGAATGCTTTTCTATTATTTGTAAATTATGACATATATTATGGTATTATACTAGCAAGTGCTTGGCATTCTACCATGCTTTAATTCGTACAACATATAAAGCCAGTTAGCTCTAAAGCAGTTAAAAAAGTACCTTGGGTAGCCATTAAATATTGCTTTTTTTTTCCTTACTGGGAAACATTTAAATGATACATTCATGGAAACTTGAAATGATACAGTTGATGACCTCTAATATTCAATGTATTCCTACCCATATTCTACTTATAAGTCCATACTCATAAATGCCAGCAATCTGACTTTCCTACTATTTAGTTCCTGATACAGTAGTCAGTTTATTTGCTGCTAATTTCAGTGACAAATTGACCCTATTTTATTCACTGTCATTTATTCCTCATCGTCCAATTTGTCTACTTTTTTTTCCTTTCTTTTTTGTAATTTTTAAAAATTTTTTAAATACAAAGATAAAACATTCCATCTTTCCTTATACAATGTGTCTTCTGGGCACAAACATCTCTGTGCTACATCATTGTATTATTACTAAAAGATATTCAGAAGAAAATGGAGAGTTTTACAATATTTAAATGTTTAATATATTATAATATTAATGGGAATGTTAATGTGAATGTGAAAGATGTGATAAATGAGGAATGATGTAGCACAATTTGTCTACTTTCAATTCAAAAACAACTGCCAAGCAGGTAGAATATTCAACTACATACAATCTTGGAAATGAGTTTCAAGGACACATCCTATCCAACGATTTGGTATAAAATGTGAAAGAAGCCACTAAGTGCATAAGTTTCTGAAACTGAGGAACAGAGAATATATAAGAAAAAATAAAGACTGTAATAGAATCACTGAATGAGCAGCACAAAATGGCAAGTTCCATGCGATCAGGTAGTATTAAAAAGGTTAGAACACTGACTGAATGAACCCAAATTAATTCATTTGGATTCTGCTTCTGAATGCAAATGAGGTGACACCGACATTGCCTAGATGTCTCCTTGCCTCCAACGTTTTATCTACATCACATTGGAATACCTTTCTTTCTCACATTTATTGTAGCAAAAGGAGAGGGAAAACTGATGAAATAATGTTCATATCAGAGATGGGCTTCACATAATTTAATGACTGGTTCACCCAGAATTGAAAATGTGAGCGCATGCGCATGCTGGCAACATCCATGCTGCATCAAAAACACGGCGATATAGGATGGGATTGCACCCGGGCAGGTGGGCAGGGCCACCCGGAGGTCGCAACTACTGATTTGCCAGAACTGGTCCGAACCGGTTCTGAATCCCACCCCTGGTTCATATCTCATGCTTGGAAGTTTCTTTATAGTAATGAGGAAGCATGATAAGCAATGGTTGTATTTAGATTTACTCAGGGGTGAAATCCAGGTGCTCAGGTTCTGACAGGTTCTGGAGAACCAGTAGTGGAAATTTTGAGCAGTTCAGAGAACTGGTAAATACCACCTCTGTCTGGCCCCAGAGTGGGGTGGGAATGGAGATTTTGCAGTATCTTTCCCCAGGAGTGAGGAGGGAATGGGAATTTTGCAGTATCCTTCCCCAGGAGTGAGGAGGGAATGGGAATTTTGCAGTATCCTTCCCCTGGAGTAGGGTGGAAATGGAGATTTTTCAGTATCCTTCTCCTGCCATGCCCACCAAACCACGCCCACCAAGCCACACCCACAGAACCAGTAGTAAAAAATTTGGATTTCACCACTGGATTTCCTGCAATGGAAAATACTTTTCTGGGGAACAGAGGGAATGGTGTTGAGTTTGTATGAACCTTAACATCAATGTCCAAAGCTCTGTTCATCTTTAGAAAATATTTAGCCAGTTTGGTCTGGTGGTTAAGACATCAGGCTAGAAAGAAAGAGACTGTGAGTTCAAGGCCTGCCTTAACCATGAAAGCCAGTTGGGTGACGTTGGGCTAGTCGCTCTCACAGCCCAACCCACCTCACAGGGTTGTTGTTGGGGGAAAAATAGAAGTAAGAAGGTGTATTGGATATGTTCGCCACCTTGAATTATTTGTAAAAATAATAAAGATGGGAGATTTTTACATAGATATAAAAATTTAAATGATGTTAAAGTGTTTCTTTCTAACAGCGATATAGCTCTGGAATTATCTGACCAGCTTCCTTTAATCCCATCTTTAGATGAGCACTGGAAACCTTTATATTTTGGAAGACATTTTTCAGTACTTCAATTAGATTTGTTTTCCGCATTAGTTTAATGGTGTCAGCACTGTTCATTTTAGTATTCATTTTTAATGTTCAACAAATTTAGCATATTAATTTCATGTATTTTTAAAGCAGGATATAAATAAGTGTAAAAACAAAGTAGTTGTGATTTGCAAATGACACATATTTATATTATTTATAATATTATCAGATTACTGAAGTGTATCTGAAATAAAGTAACTATACTAAAATGTCTCTGAGTAACAGTGATATCCCACTATTACTCCCACTATCCTCTTTAAAATTATATTATCAGTTTGGAACTAAACCTAGAAATGAAACTTTTAAAGTTTTGCTTTGTCTACTCTTCTACAAAATTTGTTTGATTTTAAAGTTCTGCTAAAGGGTAATTTTCTAGACAATGCAATCATAAGAAGCTAGATATGAATTAGTATGCAAAGCAGATTTAGAGCATGATCATAGAAGTGGAACAGTAGGAATTCCAGTGGAAATATATTAATTTCCTCTGGATAATATAATTGATATTAAATGTTTGATTGTTGATAACTTCAGTTACGATTACCAAAGCAAGCAATTCCTCTTCTACAAAATGCTCAAAATGCAATGAACAGGTTTTCTTCTTTAAGCAGTAGCAATGTTCAAGATGTAACAATATTGGGAAATAATTCATATAGAATTCATCTTGAGATGTTTTTATTACATTTTACTAAGCCACATATTGCCTCAAGATATATTGAACTATATGTTGTAACAGCTGCAACAATTCTATTCACTTTGTATTGGAAAAGATCTTTGATTCCTCTATATAAAATTGACATACAATCTATATTACCTACAGTATTCTCTTCATGTATTGATAATTACCTATAATTTGTCCTTACTGATTTTTAACTGTGTTACCCAAATATTTTTAAAATTCAATAGATACATATTTTAACTAGAGAGTAGGAATGTAATACTTCGTAGTACTTTATGTTTTTAATGGTATATTATTTTGTTTGGTAGGCTGAGATTTGTTGGGTATCTGCCCTTATTATTTACATTATTAAAATTACTATTTCAGGTAGTCCTCGGTTAACAATCATTTGTTTAGCAACTGTTTATAAAGTTACGATGGCACTGAACAACCCATACTTATCACTGGTCCTCAAAGCTTTGCCAGCTCAGCACCCCTGCGGTCATATGATCACAATCTGGGTATTTGGCAATTGGCTCACACATATGACAGCTGCAATATCCCATGGCAACATGATCACCATTTGCTATCTTCTCTGCCGGCTTCCCACAAGCAAAGATCAATGGCAAAACTGACAGGGAAGACCAAGGTTGCTCTGCTAAGTCTCCTGCACTTGGCAGCATCTACCCAAAGCCTGACAATGCTCTTGTCTTAGCGCATTAAGCCCTCACACACCCTTGCACCACTGGCAGCAGTTACCCCAAACTCACTGCTCTTGCACCATGCCACTCCTCACCTCATCCCTTGCACCTGGCAGCAGCTACTCCAAGAATCATTGCACTTGCACTGCACCATTCTTTGCAGCAATCACTTACCTGGCCTGCCAGCCAGCTTAATTCCCAGCCTGCATCTTGCAACTTCCTGCCGGCTTCCCCATTGACTTTAGTTGGTAGAAGCGGGAAGGAAGTTGCAAGGAAATCTTTGCTTAATGACAGCAACTGGGGACTGCTGGGATGTCAATCTTTAATTATTAATGTGTACATTAATTAGTATTGTAATATAATTATTAAAGCATGACATCATGCTTACAACTACATCTCTAAGTGACAGAAATTCTAGTCCCAATTAGTACAGTTAAAAAAGAACGTGTACTACCTCTAAGCTATCTATTTTTCTATAGTTTTGAATCTGTACTAATCTTAGTATTATACTCTGTCTTTTCCCCTTGAAGATTATAAAATCTACCTTGTAAGAATACATAAAATGGGAAAAAATTAAAAAGAAAGACTTTGAGCACCTGAGATTTGGTTAGCAATACCAGATAACTTTTCCATCTCAGGTTGGAGTTACATGCTTTAAAAAATCCCAAATTCTTTCATTCATATAAATCAAAGATATAAAAAAATTAAGTTCAGTCCAATGCATGCAAAACTTTTACTCAAATATTTACAAGCTTGGTTCCTTCAGATTCTAAACATTCTCCATACCCAATTTCTTTTCTATTCTTTTTCTTTAATATCTTGCTTAATGGAAGACTTCATGGAATTTTGAACTGTAGTTTCGTACATTTGAGTCAGAAAATTCTTTTTAAGCACTACTTAGATTGCCTCTGCAAACTAAGATCAGACTGAGTTTCTGAATATAGCTGCAATGGGAAATGATAATTATCAAGAATTGGGTCTCAAATTACCGAACTCAGAAAACAAACAATTTGTTTCAAATTATTTATGTAGTTTTTATATATCTGGTATTCAGAAATACAAAAGTAAACTATAGTAGATAATACTTCCTTTTTAAAAAAATGATTACTATTATTATTGAATATTACCAAAATACCACATTTGTTGCATAACAACCAATCCATGGCATAACAAAACATTTCCTATTGACAAATAAGAAATTTCTCAAAACAGCATTAGATAATATTTCATTAGCATGTTGAAACAAAAATAAACAGTTTGTTTCAAAGATCAATGAGAGGGAAAAATGTTATATTTGTACAATTAGATTAATGCTTCCTTACAAGCAGAAATTTCAAAGATACTTTGTGCCAAGTACAGATTGTACTGGAATGGTTTTTAAAAGCATTGAAATAGCTTAGTACATTATATATTAGTTATTTTTGAAATAATTAAGTTGAAGACTTTAATCATTTGTAGAGGAAGAATTCATTTTTTAAAAGCCATTGATTACTGTTGTCGCTGCTAGTAATATCATTTTTAAAAACTCTTAATATATTCCTATTCCATTTTCATCCATTTAGGATCATACATCTAGTCAAACAGCTCCAAATGTTGCAGTCTTTGTCAAGCAGTGTATTATCTCAAATATGGTGAGAAAAAATTAAAATAAACATCATCACTTTTACAGCTAGGTACATAGGTAGATAGGTACAGCAGTTGCATTCATAGTTCAATACAAAATAATTTTCAATCCCATCACTATTTAGAATGGTCTTTGCCTATAACTATTTGTACTGACCCCTTTTTTCACCTCCATTTTATTTTATTAAACATGTATGTATACTCTTCTTAGCCTATTCTTATGAATGAGTCACCATCTCTCCCAGACTTTTGAATGATTCCTTGATGAATGATTCCAGGCTCAGCTACGTTTCTTGACCTTATGTTAAAGCTCTGTGTTTTACATATTCTCCTTGCTGCATCATTTTATAGGCAACTAATCAATCTGTGCCCTGTTAGGTCATCATTTCAGAGAGATTTCTTTACCTAAATAGAAAAGTAGAATGAGCACAGGGAGGTAAAAAATCAATAGGAGCGAGAGTGATTTTTTACTTCCTGTCATCTTCCCCATTGAGTTTCCTTGTGAGAAGATGGCAGGGAACATCAGAAATCTCCCTCCCTCCCTCCCTCCCTCCCTCCCTCCCAGAGAACCAGGTTTTAGTGTATTCCCCAGACATCTTCATTGGGTGATTTTAAACCAGTCACCCAAAGGTGCTTTTTCAAAAGATAACTGGACTTTCTGGTTCAAAGAAAAACCATAAAGTCCAATTGCCTCTTGAAAAAGCGCTTTTGGGACAACCATGACCTGGATCACTGAGAATCTCCACAGACATTTTAAACCATTCACTCATTGTTAGCTCCATGTACCTCACAAGGTTATTGCAGAAGAGAGCAATATGTATGCCATCTAGAACTATATCCTGAATTTAATAACTGCATCAGGCTGTCCTGCTTAATGGCCATCACAACATATGACCGTAATGGGCAGGCGTCATTATGATCATGGCTCGAGGACTATCTCTGTATGCTCCTCAGCCTCCACTGGATTCAAACTTACATTGTCTGTACATTTTACAGTACTATCTTACTATAAACATTAGCTTTTTAAAATTCCCCCTACCAGGATTATCACTTGATGTGGAGGACTCGGTAGCTTCACTGTGCTTGAGAAGGGTTCTGGTAGGATTGTTTTTTCAATAAGACTGAATGATGAGAGTAGGTGGATTAGGGATTAAAATGAAGCCAAACTACGGTAGACCCAGAACTCCAAAATCAAATCCAGAAGAAGCAATGGCAAACCTCTTCTTTATTATTACCAAGAAAATGGTATCATTATGGCTGAAACATTAGAAAAAGCTTGGTACCAGATGAAGAGATTAAACTGGTACCATTAATATCTGGCCACTTCAATGGTGCCAATATCAAAAGAGATATACAGTATATAATCTGAATATGGAATACTGGAATCATTTACCAAGAAAAGTTTGAAACTTACAAAATGGAAACAAAATAGGATGTTTTAAGAATAAAGACTTGATATTTTAGAACCATGAAAATATAGATGGACTGGAATACATATGAAATCAGTTTATTACCTTATAATATTATTTAGGACAGGAGATCCTACAAAACAATGGAAAGGTAATTATATTTAAAAAGGATATTGCTAACCCAATAAAGCACATCATATTGTGGTTGGTAGGTATCCAGTGAATATCAAACTTTTACAAATGTATGCCTCTAATACAGAGGTAATGGAAAAAGAATAAAGAATTGTATGACAAATTGTAAGAGATGATATGTATAAAATCTAGAAAGAAAGCAATGTTACAAATGAAATGCTAACATTGGAAAATTAGAGGATCTCGAATCATTAAACATTTTGGATTGGGTAAATGCAATGCTGCAGGAGATAGATTAATAGAACTTTGCAAAAAGAATTCTTTATATGTTGCCAACACCATTTTTAAAACAAAGCCCTTTGGGCAACACTAGAAGGACATTAGAATGAAATCAGCTACAAACAGAAGATAGAGAAGTACAATCCAATCCACCAGAATATTTCCAAGGACAGACTGTGGAACATCGATTACTGGTGTCAAATATATAGATTAGGAGTAGAAAATTAAAATGGTTTTAAGGAAATCAGAACAATTACATAAAAATGTACATAAAAATGTACATCTAATTAGGATTACCTTTGAGTAATATTGATAAGTGTTCTAATACAGACAATTGAGATCAAAAGAAAATGAAACATTTTACAACAGGAATATTGTACAGAAATATTTGTGGACAGAGAATATATTCAGAAACTGAATCTAAAGTGAGGTACAAGGGGCAATACAGCTTTCAAACAAGAAAGCACCAGATGTAGATAAATAATCCCTGAATTGTTTAACACTACACCAGAAGAGGCAGTTAAAGTACTAAGAGTTCTATGGGGGGGGGGGGGGGGGGAATAGATTGACTAGCCTACTAGGTCTCTACAAAAAAAAAAAGCAAAATGCAAAAGAACTATCAAACCATTGCATCAATTCTTCATGAAAAGTTTTTCCTAAAATTTTACAAGGAACAATAGAGAAATAGATGAAGAGAGAAATGCCTTAAAACAGGAAGATTCCTCAAAAGCAGCAGGTTTGATCAGATAGCAAATGTAAAATGAATAATGGAGAGTACAGATGTGTTAAAAAGAGATTTAGCTTTACTTATTGCTGAACGGCCTGATCCCAGACAATGCCATAATATGAAATATATTAAGACTAATGAATGTGCCAGCAATTCTGATTATTTTTCAGAAGAGGCAAGATTGATAAGATTGGAGAAAAAGTGATTCAAAATAAGCAAGGAAATAATACAAAGATTTCATATAGAGAAATATATAATAAAAATGGCAGGACTGGAAAAGATGATAACCAGATTCAAACTAAGAGGCCAAAACATTACTAATTATGCTATTTTTTTTTAGGTAAAAAGGACATTTACAAAAGTTAACTGGGAAAATAAAAGTAGAAAGTGGAAATCTGGTTTATTGTATATTAAGACAATGCTAATACCAAGTAGTATGCTTAGAGAAAACCACATCATGCCAGAAGAGGAAGATACTGCATTAGTGAACAGATTAATTCTAAAGATGACTACATTGATATTTAGACAAAACCACAGGAGATAAAGAGGGACGTGGTGGCTCAGTGGCTAAGATGCTGAGTTTGTCAATCAAAAGGTCGGCAGTTCAGCAGTTCGAATCCCTACTGCCGCATAACGGGGTGAGCTCCCGTTACTTGTCCCAGCTTCTGCCAACCTAGCAGTTTGAAAGCACATAAAAAATGCAAGTAGAAAAATAGGGACCTCATTTGGTGGGAAGGTAACAGAGTTCCATGCACCTTTGGTGTTTAGTCATGCCGGCCACATGACCACGGAGACATCTTCAGACAGTGCTGGCTGTTTGGCTTTGAAACGGAGATGAGCACTGCCCCCTAGAGTCAGGAACGACTAGCACATACATGTGAGGGGAATCTTTATCTTTACCTTTACTGGAGATAAGGGTATCTCAAACAAATTTACTAACAAGGAGAATTCCATAGTGAGAAATTAGAATATCAGATACAGAATACAAGGAGGGAGGGAAGGAACTATTATATCACCTTTAGTTTTGATGATGGAAATCATATTAAACAATGTCACAGTAATTATTTCTTATATATCCTGTTTTCCTAAGTTATTATATTTTATTGTATTTATGTCTTTATTCATACTACTGGAATCATTGTACAGTCTACATCCTGCTCCTCTTATTTCTTCTGTGTACAATTTTAGATTGAAAAACCTTCACAGATGAAATCTCTATCCTTTGATTTTATAAAACACTATGAATAATACTGGGACTTTTATGCTGTTAGGTATGAATATGTTTATCATATTATATATAATATCTAAAGGTATCCTGTGAGAACTTTCAACACTAAGAGAAATTTTTCTCATTCTTAAGAAGCAACACAAGGGATGTAGTTAAAATTACCTCTGTGCAATACATATGGACTATGCTGCATGCATCTTTCTTCGACTGGGTCAATGATTCATAGGTGTCACATGAAGGAATGGGTACATATTGCTTGATAAAGAATATGAGAATTTTGGAATTACTATATTATCCTTCCCCAACCTTGGCACTACACAGAATTCAGAACTGTCAGCAATGGACACACTAGTAAAGAAATTCTGGAAGCTGAGATCATCTACTGGTGGACAGCCACCTGTAACCCAGACATGAGTTTAATAGTTTAATAGTTTAGTAACTTACCCTAAATGCAGTCCCTTCCTCTATAATGGTAGGCAGCTGAGATAGGCATATATCCACAGCAAGATCCCATGCTTGCCTGGGAAAAGATAAAAAGATAGGGGCATTACAAGACTGGGCAAAATCATATGCAACACCATCACCTCACTTACGGTACATGTTAAGTTCTTGCTTTGTGCTAGTAAAACGAGGGACACTTAGATTAGTGTTTTCCCAATTAGTATATGCTATACTTAATAACTTAAAGCAGTTTATTATATCCAAGGGGTGAAACAAAACATAAATCAGCACTGTAGATAACAAATTCACTGAAAATTCCATGGCACAAAAATGCTTAGGCCATCTCAAATCATTGGAAAGATAAAAGATCAGAATCAAATGATTCTCTCTAGGGAAAGCATTTCAAAGTTGTCTTTGAAAAATTCACCACTACAGATGAAAAGAAAAGAGTTTGGAGAAGTTTAATTCTGTCTATTTATGTGGGGCGTACTTGCTCTGAAATAGCAAATAAAAGCGTGGAAACAAAGGGGATGAAAGTTGATTTTTAAAAAAATAAAGAATGGTTTATAAAATTTAGCAAACATAAATATTTCATGAAACATAATCTATCTGCTTATGTTAGGAGACAGTCAGAAAATCAGAAATTTTCTGATTTTCTGGATGTCAGAGATGGCACATTTTCTTTCATGGAATAAGGAAGAAAAAAACTTAAAGTTGCCTTTGAATCATGGTCAGCTCTTGCTGATATACATAGACCCATTATTATAGTTTTCTTAGCATGATATGAAATTCATTTAAACCGTCTTCTTCAGAAATATTATTTCCCTCAGGACTTCACAGATGGTGGCCCACTAGGTGGGCTACCACTTAATTTCCAAGATGCTGGTTAAGTAATGGGCACATTAATAAGCAACGGTTCAAAATTAATAGTTTAGCACATGCTCTGTATCAGAATATAAGTACCGTGTTTCCCTGAAAATAAGACCCTGTCTTAATTTTTTTCAACCCTGAAATAAGCACTTGGCCTTATTTTCAGGGAGGTCTTATTATTTTGGGGTGCATGGAGGAAACCAGAGGAAATGGCAGGGATCAGCTGTGCATGCATTTAAATATTTTCAAGGAGGGCTTATTTTCAGGGGAGGGCTTATTTTAGTGCATGCACTCAAAAGCCCGATTGGGTTTATTATCAGGGGATGTCTTATTTTAGGGGAAACAGGGTATCTGAACATTTTTTCTATGATAAAAATACGTAGAAATGTAGTAGTACCAACTTCTAGCTAAGCAATATATCACTCTCCTCCACCTGAACTTTCAGTTCAAAACTATTTAAATGCAAAATTATTCAGAAGTCCTTCAAGTAGCTTTTTAAGCATTCATTGGTATGATATTTCTGCTATACTTTCAATACAGAGAATGAGGGGAAGAAGAATGAGAAAAGCAACTTAAAATATATAATTTTTTTCATTAATCATTGATTAATTTATGATATCATATGCAGTCCTGGGGAAATATACAGGTAGTCTTCATTTACTGACCACAATTGGGACCAGTAACTTCATTGCTAAGCATTGTGATCATAAAGTGAAATATCATCTGACCATACCTGAATGACATCAGTTCCATCTGCTGTTGTTAAGGAAATTAAGCAAGATGATGCATGATGCTATTTCCTTGGGCTTCCCCAATAATTTTTCTTGCTAGAAGCTGGCTGTGAAGGTTGCAAATAGCAATCATGTGACCATGGGTCTCTGCAACAGTTGTTAGCACGTGCCAGTTGCCAAGCATTCAAATCATGATCCCATGATTTGAATGGGACAATTGTGATGGGGACACTGCTGCTGGATTGATAGCAAACCCCATCTCCTCCCCCTCCCCCCCACAGCATACCCTGCTTCTCTCCACCCATTTTTAAATCTCATGTTACTGTGTTTTTATTGTTTATTTCGTTGTTTGTTTTATTGTTTCACTATTTTGCTACTGTTATGTTTATACTTATCATTTCTTTGTTTTTATGTTGTAAGCTATCTACAGCAGTAATAGGCAGCAAATAAATTTCATACATACATACATACATGCATGCATGCATGCATGCATGCATGCATATATAGCCTCTTTTTGCAACTGAAGCTAAGCAAGGCACAACCCTTCCCCCAATGAAGTCATGAAATTAAATGCCATAATATTATTTCTGTCCTTCATAACAAGTTTCCAATCAATTTGAAGTTAAATATATTCAGGTTTTAATGAAAATTAAATCTAGGAGAGATTATTCTTTTACAGTGTTAAACTGATTATAAGGGTGTTTCATAAGAGTACAGATCAAAGGGTACGATTCATAAAAGTTCCCGCTATGCCAGCACTACTGAAGAATCTAGGCAGAATCCAAGATAATTAAAGATGACTGCATATTGTGGTTGTGTCATTATTCTAGTACCACTACAACTAAGCAAAGACCTGCCACTATTCTCCCACCAGAAAAAAAGGGGCGGTGATAGAGAGTATGTGTGCTTTGTAGACTTTATGGTACATTTTTCTTAATAAAATATTTCAGTATGTGTGTATGTGCCTTTGAATTTGTCTTTCATTTTAATTAAATGCATAACACAGAGCCACAATGATATAACTGAAATGGAAAGCTAAATTTACTGTAAAACAAGCCCTTGTCCATTATTTTAAACAGCAGTGAGCCTGACAACAGCTAGCAGGTTAATTCAGTACTTTTGCCTAACCATCTTTTATTTCTGACAGGTAATCAATATAGCAATCACAAACTTATCTGAGCACCCAGGCAACTTCTATACAATACTTCCCCTCATTCCCATCTTGTTGTATGCATGGTCCCCCAGTAAAATCTTACTTTAACAGGATTATAAACCGTACTATATCATCATCACACTTTTTTTGTTTTTAAGGAATGGAGAGAGGGAACATTAAGTAGCCATACTCGTTTCTTCTCTGTGCTTCGTGACATTAAAAATGTAACCGTTAAGCATTGTCCAACATCCTCATGTAATATCTAAAGTAAGTAATTCCAAGGTTGCAGATACAGGTAATCCATGACTTATGCCCACAATTGAATCCAGAATTTATGTTGCTAAGTGAGAAATTTGTTAAGTGAATTTTGCCCCATTTTATGACTTTTTTTGCCACATTTGTTAAGTGAATCACTGCAGTTGTTAAATTAGTCACATGACTGTTAAGTGAGCCTGGCTTCCCCATTGACTTTGCTTGTTAGAAGGTGGCAAAAGGGGATCACATGACCCCCGGGACACAGTAATTGTCATAAATATGAACCAGCTGTCAAGCATCTGAATATAAATCACGTGACCCCGGGGATGCGGCAATGGACGTAAGTGTGAAAAATTGTCATAAGTCACTTTTTTCAGTGCTGTTGTAACGTTGAACAGTCACTAAATGAACTGTTGTAGGTCGAGGACTACCTGTATTCATCTGAGCGCCTTTCTTAAAGCTTAATCTATTTCTTTAAACCTTAAGACTAGCCACCGGTAGTCTTCGATTTATGACCACAATTGAGCCCAAAATTTCTGTTGCTAAGTAAGTGGTGCCTCAGTTTGGTGACCTTTTTAGCACAGTTGTTAAGCAAATCACTATAGTTATTAAAAGAATCATGTGATTGTTAAGCGAATCTGGCTTCCCCCATTGACTTTGCTTGTCACAAGCTGGCTGAACAGGTTATAAATGGTGGTCACATGACCTGGGTCAGTGCAATTGTCATATATATATGCCAGTTGCTAGGCACCCGAATTTTGATCATGTGACCATGGTTATGCTGCAATGGCCATAAGTATGAAAAAGTCGTTAAGTCACTTTTTTCAACACTGTTGTCACAAAATGAATGTAAGTCTGTATTGCAACAACACTTGTTAATCAGATTCAGAACAGAATTTACAAATAAGAAAGAAATGAGTCTCAAAGCTCTCCAGATCTTTCTTGCAGCGTATAGTTTCATCCGTTCCCTCTTTTCCATGATTCCTTCAGTAATGACCTTCCTCTTCACAATAGGCTGCCTATATAATTATGAGATAATCAGGGGGTAATAAAAACAGCTTCAAAGCAAAAACAATATATGGCTCCCACAAGCTCAATAAACACCCAGGATGCAGGCAAAATGGTAAGAGAGAACAATTGCAGAAGGTATTAATTTCAGATTGTGACAAGAGCCGGAGTCAATTATTGCAATTAAATCTATATCCTGGTTCTAAATTCAGCTTGCCACGTAGAGACAGGATGTTGAAACCCTGAACCTTATTGCAGAGACTCGATTCATACGTTTGGAGACTGTTCCTTCTTCATGGATATATTTAGAAAAGTAATTCCTGGAAGCGAAGGGCCCCCCCAGTGGGGCCAGCAAGAGATCTATGTAGTTGTAATGAAAACAACCAGTATATCTTACCAATTGATTGGTAAGCCTGCATCTGGCCTGGGTTCCTTCCCCAGAGAGAAAAAGTAAAGCAATAGTAAAGGAAGCCGTACCCCTCCCTCTTCTTAACCTGTGCTCAAACAAGGTGTGTGGGGAGGGGGAGATTCCTAGAAATGAATGTGTTTTCCGAAGCTTAATTCTCACTAGGCTTTGTTTGGTTTCTCCCTGGGTAACCTAATCGCAACCTGAACATTTCCCTAGGCAGGCAATCCAGCCTGGATACCAGAGGGGGGGAATGGATAAATGGCATTCTGTGAACAATTCTGACAGACCCCTTTAATGTTTCGATCGCCGGCTGTGGAGGATGGCCAACAACAAAGTCAAAAATCCAATTTCAGAGCTCACACTTCCCTTTGTTTCTCAGCTCTGCCAAACCTAAACCTCAAAGAAGGGTACGCACATCATTTATCTATGTATTTTGTAAGGGAACACACACACACACTACAGTAACACCATTAAGCTTCGGGTCTAAGGCCAACAATGCTGGTCAATTTTAAGGGAAGAAAACAAGGAGGAAGGAAACTCACAAAAGAGACTGATCTCCCAATAATTACGGAGAAGCAATAGCAGGGAGAACTTTGATGCAAATGCTGTTTATCTGTGTATATAATGCTTAGGGAGGAAGAAAGGTAACTAGAAGAGACACATTTACAAGTCTTGTTTTGTACTGCTTGCAAATTGCACCAGACATGAGTGGAGGTCATTAGACCATGGAGACAGATGTGACTAAAAGGCTTAACAATTCAAAAGTGTGTCAGGTAAAGAGGGCAACTGTTTCTGCCAAAGGGGATCAGGGAGGGGGTGGATGGCAGGAGAGGACACTTCCTGCAAGGTCAGATCTTAAAACCTCAGAAATTCGGTAGTATTTAAAAAAGAGAATTCAGCAAATTAAAAGCAAAACGCTTTCTCTTCTTGAAGCCCACCGTTAAAAATCAATGCAATCATACTCCTGCAATATTATTTCTGAAAATCATGATCAATTCACCGTTATCAGAATTTAGTATGCTTCTCTTCAGCAATAGAATGAGTTGGGAATTAGCCTGAATTTTTTCATCGATGCTGCTCGATCCATTTTACTTTTCTTGCTGTACAGGTAGCCCTTGTTTAGCAACTGTTGCTTAAAGGCCGTTTGAAATTATGGCGGATCCCCCCAAAAGCTACTTATAATCCAGTTGAAAGGTTATAGACACTGAAGCACCCCTGTGATCATTTGCCCTTATGGCTGACCACAGGGATGCTGTACCACCTACCTGCCTATCTTCTCCTATTCCCCCACCCCACTAGGTTTCATGCAGGTCTCTCCCCACACCCCAATAGGCCTGATTCCCACTCCACCAAGCTGCACATTTTCCTCCTTGCCTAACTCTTGAAGAGCACAAAGTCTTCCACAGCACTGGAATGGATCGCTTCATCATGCAACTATGCCACGTGATTCTGGAAGCAGCTGCCATGTTCCCAGAGGCTGCACTGAACTGTTGTCATCACTGGAAACATGGCAGCCACTTCTAGAATTGTGCCACGTGGCCGTGCGATGAACTGCTCAGTTCTGCTTCCCTAACGTGGTCTGTACAGTACTGTGAAAACCTCTGGGGCCTTGAGGCTTTACACCATGCAGCTGGGGTGAATGTGGTTTCTAGAGGTATCTGTGGTTTTGGTTTTGTGTTGTACTTAGTGGCTTCTTGCAGAGCTGCAGCTCACCAGAAGCCCCAGAGCTACAGCATGGCAAGCAGACCTGGAGCTGTGCTGTTTTGGGACTGCTTGCCACACCTCAAGGCACGATCAGGGCATCCAAAATGGCAGAAATGGGAAAGGAAATTGGTGGGTGGGGGGAATTGGAAAGTCACTTACCTTACCTTGCGCTGGGAGGAATGAAGCCCAGAATGGCTTGGATTGGGGTGGTTCCCTGGTTAAGGATGGCAAGGATTGCTGTCACTAAACGATGCAGTCATGTGATGTGCTTTATAACCTCACTGCTCAGTGACAGAAATGTAGATCCCAATTACTGTCATCACTCAAAAGCTACCTGCAGTCTTGCTTTCATTACAGCTAATTCTTGACTTAACAACAATTCATTTAGTGACCATTAGAATAACACTGAAAAAGTGATTTATGACTGTTTTTCACACTTATGACCTTTACAGCATCCCCATGGTCATGTGTTCAAAATTCAGGCGCTTGGCAACAGACTCATATTTATGATGGTTGCAATGTCCCAGGATCATGTAATTACCTTTTGCGACCTTCTGACAAGCAAAGTTAATGGGAAGCCAGATTCATTTAATAACCATGTTACTAAGTTAACAACAGCAGTGATTAACAACTATGGCAAGAAAGGTCATAAAATGGGGCAAATTCACTTAACAACTGTTTTGCTTAGCTACAGAAATTTTGGACTTAATTGTGTTGAGGACTACCTGTAACTTAGTTAGACTGAAAATAACTAGATCTATGATATTCAAATATATATTTTCTAATCCATACTTATGTGTCAAATCCTCAAGAGTTTATTTCTAGAATATGGAAAGAATACAATTTAGTTATCTTCAGAAGAATTCCCTTGCCAACTTTCAGAATCGGTCTCTGTATAAATTCTAATTGGACAGGCAAGAAGGAATGTTCGATACTGATAAAACGGTCTGGTTGCATCTGATGCAGAAACCTGACAGAATTTCCTGCCCTTGGAGTAGATTCACTAGAAAGAATCCTCTTTAAGATGGATTGACTTCAACTCCCAGAATTCCTCAACTTCTTTAAGACACTGGAAAGTATCAAAACCAAAGTAGTGGGCTATTCATGTTTATTTACGAGTAGTCTTCAACTTATGTCCATTCATTTAACTACTGTTCAAAGTTATAATAGTGCTGAAAAGTGATTTACAACTGATCCTCACACTTACAATTATTGAAACGTGCCCATTGTCACATGATTGAAATTAATGTGCTTAGCATCCTAAAAGTATTTAGGATGGCTGAAGCATTCCAGGGTCACACAATCAACATTTGTGATCTATCCAGGGGGTTTCCATACGATTCACTTCAAGATGCAGTGACTCACTTAATGATCACAGCAAAAAAAAAAAGTTGTAAAATTGGGCATGACTCAGTTAATGAACACATTGCTTAGTAATAGAAGTTCTGGTCCAGATTGTGGTTGTAGGCTGAGGACCAACTGTAGCTGATGTTGTTTTACAGAAACCTTTAAAGAATAATTTCTCATTGCTCAACTGCTCTAGTATGCAGTTTGGAAATCACTGGGAGGTATTTAAATATATCTTAATGTAACCTAATCTTTTAAAAAGGTTCCTGCTACTCAGTTGGTAGAATAAGGTTTATATTTATAAAATGAAACTCAGTTTTACTTCTCTTCCAGTAGAATATATAATTAATTAAATTTAATTAAATAAATTAAACCAATTAATGAAACTAATTAAACTGGACTAATTAAAAAGCAAGCTAAGTAATCATGGGAAAAAGTGCAATATGCAAAAATCTATTGTAGAATCCATTTTTAAGCACTCTTTTTTGCAATAAACAAGAACACAGCCTATTTTTAGCTGTTTGTAGGATGAAACTGTGAATGTTCACCCTTTCAGTGAGACGGAAGAATATCTGTCTTTATTCCGACTATACTGTATTATCAACAAAAACATTGAGAGTCAAAGCAACTTTCTCATTGCTAAGTTGGCTTCCTGAGCTACTGTTCTAGGCTAGATAACACCTTAAGGTTACCATGCTGACTGCTCATTCTTGGACTGCTTAAAACCGCCAATTCTACACCATTGTGGAAAGAAAGAAATTTTTTTTTAAAAAGCCCACGTATCCTTTGGGAATGGACTTTTTTATCACCAAAAATTTACTTGGCCCTAAAATAAAGCAAAGCAAGGCAAAACAAAACAAAACAAAACAGACTCTCTGGTGATATTTATCAACTTAAAAGAAACCTGTAACTTTGAAGGAATACAGATATTGAATAAAAATGCAGGCAGCCTAGTTCCCTCGCGATTTCACATTAAAAAAATGGAAGCCTGGAAAAGCCTCAGTGGCTTTTGTCATTAACAATCCTTTTTCCCTGGAGGAAAAGGCAGCTCTCTTTTATTTCAGAATATAAAGTGTTTATTCCCTCTACTGAAAATTCCATCTCACTTCACTCCAAATATACACATAGCAAACGTATAATATACCTTTGAATAATTTATCCCAACCCCTTCCAACTTATTTCTAGTTTATGTCTCCTGAGGTGCAGCAAGGCTTGACTTTATAAACAAGAGGAGGAAGGCACTGAACTTTCAGAGTTCCTTAAAAAGCACTTTATTATGTCAAACTCTAAATTGTTCCAACATTGTACATTTTCATTTCCACCGTATCAGAATGAAATCAGAATTATAATGGCTCAAGTTGATCATCATCTTTCACACCAAGTTTTGACAGCTATGATTGATTCTTGTTTTTCCTTTTGAGAAACTGATGGAGTTTTGCAAACATCCACTTGTGTTTTGGTGAATAATTATATAAATGGTTGTCTTGTGTTTTCTATAAATTGCCCTTCTGAAAACTATCAAAGATGCAATTTTTCCTTTAAAAATGAATATATAATTGCTACATTTTGCAACCACTAATGGCCTAATGATATAGATTTGTAAAAGTGTTAATATTTTAGTCTGTAAGAGCATATTGGGTAAGTTATTACTATGTGTACTCTTTCTTGGATTATAAATCAATGCTCTGTTCTGTTCCATTTGACTTTTTCAAATTTCTTTTCTTGAACTGGCCGATTGCACTAATTTAATAATCAACCAATTCAGGCAAGACTGAATTTTGTGGGCATGTGGAGATTGCCAATTTATATTGTAAAGGTACAGTCATGAATTAATATAATGGAATTTGTAAACAAGGGTTTCAGCAGTGAGCTTGAAGCATCCATTTGTTAATTAAATGGTATTTTTTTTATGGATTTCACAAGATTGATGATAAGTACTAATTTATAATCCAAGAAGGAAATAACTTTATAAAAGAAAATGAAATTAACTTGTTCCTTGCACCAAAATATTCCTTTCTATTGCTATAGGGAGCACTGGCCTATAGCAGGAAGGAAGAGAAGATGGCAGAGCTAGGGGGTGATCAATTAAATATGCATGTTGGGTGTTGTTTAGCTATATGTTTCTTCTGGTCTCTCCTGTTGACAGTGAGTTAAATTCTTGCTCAACTGTTTACTTCACTTGAGCCTCCTTAGGAGCCTGATACTCTGAGCACTCAGTTTATTTGTAATTCATCCTGCTTTGCCTACTATATTGAGTTAACTTCTAGAAGTTACATCATTTCTGTAGGGAGGCTATCTCCAGTATCATGCTTGTTTGACATACGTGAGGCTCTCAGGCTGAACAGGCTCCTTCAGATCTTCAATTTTTCACTATCAACAATAAGAAGAATTTGTCTTGTACAGGTGGTCCTTGATTTATGACCATAATTGAAACCAAACTTCCATCGCTGAGCAATGAGGTCACTGCCTGAGTTGCATCCAATTTTATGCCCTTTTTTGCCATGGTCATTAAGTGAATCACTACAGTTAAGTGAATCCAGCTTCTCTCATTGACTTTGCTTGTTGGAAGGTCGCAAATGGCAATCATGTAACCTCAAGATGCTGCAAGTGCCATAAATCCATGCTTGTTACCAAGAGCCCGAATTTGGATCCCATGATTGTGGCATTCTGTGACGGTCGTAAGTGTGATGACTAGTTGTAAATCACTTTTTCAGCACAGTCTGTAACTTCAAATAGTTGTTAAATAAATGGTTGTAAGTTGAGAGCTACTTATATGTGTGTGGATGGATGGATGGATGGATGGATGGACAGATGTATAAAATTAATAAGGGGACTATGGTCACAGCATTTTGCATACCATAGCTGATCCTCAAAAGCTAAGCAGGGTCAAACATTGTCAGCATTTGAATAGGAAATTGCAAAGAAATCCCAGGGCTGTATGAAAGAGAAGGGAAGGGAACCAATCCCAGAAACATCCCAGAATCCACTAAACCAGGGGTCCCCAACCTTTTGGACCTCAGGGACCACTAAATTCATAATTTTAAATCCCGTGGACCACTAATATAATCTGCCTAATGACTGGCTGGGTGGGCGTGGCTAGGTGGTCATGTGACTGGGTGGATGTGGCCAAATCGATGTCACTCACATCGAGGGGTGCTTCGCCAGCCTGTACTCGCCCCACCCCTCCCAGCCACTCCTCGCCTCCCTGCCTGGGCTCCTTAGGCTCCCTACAGGAAGCAGTGGTTGGAACGAAGCAGCCACCATGAGAAAGAATTGGCAAAACAGCTGGCTCAGTTCAAATTGGATCTGACCAAGAAGGAGGCTTAGCAGAAGCACCTCACTGAGGACTACGAGCATAGGCTTTCCAAGCAAAGGGAAGACCTGCAGGAGTGCAAGGCCAGGTACCAGTGCCTGAGGGCTCAGCGGGCTGAGATGGTCAGCCAGTTTCGGCCCATGATGCAATCCCACTGGAAAAAGGCCCTCTGGTTCTTTGCCACCAGCGGTGCTTCCCTCCAGCCTTCGGCCAAAACCCCACACTAGGAGGCCGAAGCAGACCCGATGTCGAAATTTGTCTGCCTCCGATCTACACAAAACCCCCACGAAGGGGAGACTCTGCAGCAACACAACCATTCATTGTACGTATCTGTCCCAGGGGCCGTAGTTTGAGGACCACCGATTTAGTACAATATAAAAAATGCAAATAATTTTTCTGCGGACCACCAAAATGTTCTTGCGGACCATCAGTGGTTCATAGACCACCAGTTGGTGACCACTGCACTAAACCATTTCTCTAATGACAAAAAAAACCCCAAACAAACAAACGCATGGACATGAAAATCATATAAAGTTCGACCTTAAAAACTACCTTAAACAGGCTTTGATTGAATCATTCTAGGCAAATCATTCAGCTAGAGAGCCACATCTTTAAAAAGTCAAAGTAATAAATTATGCATGGTTGAGATTTAGGCTGAGTTTAAATGAATACAATTTCAAAATATTTTTATTGCTATGTTTCACCATGTAAATTTTGCAGAGCAAAAAAAATAAATTTAGGCACTGAAGGAAAAATATATTCCTAAAAGCACGTTATAGCATGTTTTCCACAGCTGGAGCATTACAGTGATTATAGCTAAACAAAGCTTTTCTATCGTCATTTTAATCTGGCAGCTAGAATTTAATCTGGTCTCTGTCACGTTGGCAAATAACTATCTGTTTGTTTGGATTTTTTCCTGCAGCTGAATGATAGAGTATTCATTCAATAAATGACAACATAGGCCTACATTAACCAATAATATTAGACATTTTTCCAAACAGAATGAATCTGGTAGCGAATAATCTTAAAGAACAGAATAAACCAATACAATAAATTTGTAGAACAAGCAACTCTATATTGTCAAGTGTTGAAGAAATCAATTGGGCCTCAACAAGCTATTAAATTAAATCCTAGCTGATTTGTATGAAACAGAGAAAGAAAGCTTTGGGCAAACACACAAAATATTTTACCCTATTTAGGCAGATACAAATGCACACACAAAGAAGGTGAAATGATTCCCTTATAAACTCCTAAAAGGGGACTTCCGTAATTATTCATGAGATAAAATAAAACTCAAATCAAGTGGAAAAACATTAAAACGTTTCACAGCATATGCAGATTCATTTGGTCCACTCACAACTGAGTGGCATAATCATGCTTTTCTTTTCACAAAAGCTACTGAAACACAGCTAAAAAGACAACGGTTCCTAGCTGTGTGAAAGGGATCAGAGCTACACAGGAGAGAGAAATGAAATGACAAATTTCGCTAGCACTGAAGACAGGACACTGAAGCAATTGAAAATGGCATGGCCAAGCTTGTATGTTAATCCTACAACAGATATCCTTCCCGGAATAAAGGCATTTACGTCACCAAGGTGTGGGACTCTATTCAAAGCACCCAATGCTCAAAGAATCCAGACACCGGTACAGTGATTTCATTTCAGTGACCGAGTGCCACAATTTACAAAACTTAAACATCATTCAAAGCCAGCAAAGGACCCTACACTGTGGGTAAAAGGCAAATAAATATGCACTAGACATGCAGAAATGCCCACAGAAATGAGTTACTCAGAAGGCTATTAGAGATGTACATCTACCATTGTACATAAATGGAGAGGAGATGGAGAAGGTGGATAGTTTTAAATTTCTGGGCATTTATATCTCGGAGGACCTCTCATGGACTATGAATGTTAACATGCTTGTGAAGAAGGCACAGAAGAGGCTGTACTTCCTGAGAATGCTCAGGAAGATAAATCTATCTCAGCATCTACTTCTGTCCTACTATCGCAGCACCATTGAGAGTGTCCTGACATACGGCATTCTTGCATGGTATGGGACTAGCTCTGTAGCGGACAAAAAAGCTCTACAGAGAATCATTAAAACTGCCCAGAATATCATCAGACTCAAGCTACCAGCCCTGGACGACATCTTTGAATCTCGCTGTTTGAGAAAGTTGCATAACATTCTCAGAGACTTCCCATCCTGTTTACAATCTTTTTGGACTGTTGCCTTCTGGCAGAAGATACAGAACAATTAATACTCGGACCACACGTTTTCTGAATAATTTTTATCCCAGAGCTATAATTGCACTCAACAATGAACTGAAGGACCACCATCAGTGAGCTATTGGACAGCATTACTTGGTCTGTTGTGTGGATATTTGGGTGGTTTAGGGGTGGAGAATTGTGGTGGGTGGGAGTGTGTTTGGGGATTGTTATGTGTGTTGGACATGGTCTTTGGGTGTTAAGTGAATTTCGTTGTATGGGTATACTGTGTATACACGTACAATGACAATAAAGTTATTTATTTATTTATTAGTACAGGTAGTTCTCCACTTATGACCACAATTGAGCCCAAAATTTCTGTTGCTAAGCGAGGCATTTGTTGGCTTTTCCCCAATGTTATGACCTTTCTTGCCACAGTTGTTAAGTGAATCACTGCAGTTGTTAAGTTAATAATAAGGCTGTTAAGTGAATCTGGTTTCCCCATTGACTTTGCTGTCAGAAGGTTGCACAAAGTGATCGCATGACCCTGAGCCACTGAAACTGTCCTAAACACGAGCCAGTGGCCAAGCGTCTGCATTTTTATCACATGACCATGGCAATTCGGCAACGGTTATAAGTGTGAAAAATGGCACTTTTTTCAATGCCATTGTAACTTTGAAACAATCACTAAATGAACTGTTGTAAGTCGAGGACTACCTGGAATCATTCAACTTTGTAATAAATAGAGGGAAGTTATATTTATAATAGAGATAATTTCCTTTATTACTACACATTAAAGATTCTTAGAAGTAAAAGAAACAAAAGTTTTACCATGATTGAGTATGGCTTTTTAGGTAATTAATTAATTATATCACTGTTTTAGGCCCCCCTGCCCAACTTCTCATTGTCAGGGTAATAGATCCATCGCAAGGAAAAACTCTGAGGCAGGTGGGGCCCCTTGGTTTTCACCTAATTAAAAGTAAAAGTTTTTCCTCCAACTCCAAAGAATCAACCACATGGCCCAATCAACACAGCGTCCGCTAATCTAGCGACATCGCTACTCCTTCCTCCGGCCAGGTGTGAGAACATCCTTGGTTTCCAAGAGAAAGTATTTTATTTTGACTACACCACCCCAGCTACCTCTAATCCCATCTCCCTATCCCTCACTCCAGCGTGGCAACACTGAAGTTCCAAGATGGCTTTGGCCAGATCAGCTTCAGGGTTGACACTCATAACTCAAGACAGTTTATTTCCATGCCCTTAGTAAAGATTAACAATGGATAAAATTAGCTGGTGGGCTTTGCTAAAATGAATGTAAAAGCTCCTTATATTTTCTCTGGTGGAGCAGAAGGAGATCAGTGTCTATGCTTTCTATGGTGAGAGGCTAGGATCAGTTTTATAACACAAAATTATTAGAATAATACCCAGCCCACTTATCTTCAATGTAAAGTCTACATAATCTGAAATATATTTTAACAATCTGAAAAAAAGCGTAAGAAGGAGAAGAACACAAAGTGAATCACTGAGCATCGGAGGCACGTTTTAAAGGCTGAATCCTCATTCCATATATTGTAATACTGTATTGGCCACTCAGCGCCCAAAATAAATAAAAGGTTTTTGTTCAGAACTTGATTGCAATGCTGCATTTCCATATGAAATGCGGATTGCATTTGAATCTCCCATTAAGAAGACTTACAGCAGTTGGAGAACTATAATTTAACTAGACGGGGCATATATATGGATCTGAGCCAATCTTCTCACTGAATATTCAAAAATGAACTTTACAGAAGGTAAATTCATGAAGGTACTCAATATGTACCCTCAGAAATACCACAGGCAAAACATCTACATTAGCATGATGCATAATGAACATAGGTAAAACAGCCCCTTGCTTCCCACAACTTTTTTAGACATTCAGGATAGTCTTAACACTACCTTCACCCATGCCATGCCCCCAAAGTTGCACTGGACATCAGCAAGGGGTGTTTGTTTTTAGTAGTGCATTTAAAAACAAGACACTGAATTACAGAATGTGCCTGGAATCAACAGATATTTTAGAAGATTTTTGACCTTCCAGGGCAAACAGACAGGAAACATGACTAAATGAGCCAGATTTACTTTATTTTAAGGCAACATTAACCCTTCCACTTTTAACTACTTGCTCCATTAAGGCAGGTCTGTCTTAAGTTTCTTTCTCTGCCACTTAAGTGATTGCTGGTTCCTGCCCTTTTGTCTGATTGTTTCCCTGGCAGCATCTCTTCTACCTTTCCTCAAGGTCACCCATGTATTCCATTACAAAAAGATAGTGATAGAGGCAGGTTCTTTTTCTTTGTATACCTCAACCTACAAATTAAGGGTCTTTTAAAGTCATTAAAATGACAAATCAGAAAGGTCATAAAACATGGTAGATGCCAAAGGAAATGTCCATTGATAAAGTAGTGAAGGAAAGCAAATTACTATCCTGAAAATATTCATGTCTGAACAAACTTGCATGTGCATTATAACAAAAGCCTTGGATAGTACAGTGGTCTAAAGCACCCTGTTATTAACATCAGCTGCCTGCAATTATTGCAGGTTCGAATCTCACCAAGGCTCAAGGTTGACTCAGCCTTCCATCCTTTCTAAGGTAGGTAAATTGAGGACCCAGTTTGTGGGGGCAATAAGCTGACTTTGTATAAATATACAAAAGTATGAAGGCTATTGCTTAGCGCATTGTAAGCCGCCCTGAGTCTCCGGAGAAGGGCGGCATATAAATCAAATTAAATAAAAAAAAATAAAAAACAAAAAACAAAAAAACAAGCATTTAACTTAAGAGAACAGGGAAGTAATGAAGTTTTCCTGAGAACTCAAAATGAAGTGCTCTTATGAAGCATGATGTCTTTGTTGCCCTTACTATTCAGCAACATAAAAATAATCTTTAGCAGATACACTTTGGATGTATAGATAGTTTTCATTTAGTGACTTCCTCATTTAACGACTGTTCCCAATTACAAAGGTGATGAAAAAAACGTTATGACCAAGCCTCACATTTATGATATTTGTGGGGTCTGTAAACAGAAGGAAAGGAGAAGTATGATCCTAAGCACAATTGTGGTTAGAGACCCCTTCACTTTAACAGCCAAGTTGCCACTATCAATTGTGGTTGCTACAAATGACTCCCTGTAAGGGAACAAGTGAAGGTACCCATGCAGGACAATTTTATGGACAAGCAGCCCCTTTATTCTTATCACCATGTGAGCAGGAAAACTGGTTTGGTTAGAATTTAAGAATTTGATGCTATTTTCTAAACCCTACTCTTAACACAGGTAAGAACACCTTCAACATGCAAAAAGGCGCTGATCACCTCACTTAAATGTGAGGCCAGTCCAAACTATCTCATTTTATCAGATGGGAAAGGTTAAGCAAGCAGGTGACCCATCTGATTTCTTCATATATCCTGTTCATCTTCTCAAAACATACAAGCTGAAAAGAATTCATATGAATAGGACAATTAATTCCCAAGATTACTTCCCTGTGACTGGACGTAAAACTACAGTCCAGGCATCCAATCAGCTTTGTCTTCAAACAATAATGAAAACTGAACTGCCTGTTCTAGCTGCCTTTCCCTGGCATCCTTATGGGGGAACTATTACAGTACGGAAAGCACCACCAGTCTGTTATATGTAGGCACAACAATGGCAGAGAAGAAAGGCCTCTTTGCTATATCACTACCATGCAGAGTATTCAGATGAGTTTCTGTTACAATGGTAAAGTGTTTCCAGACAAATCAGAATTAGTATTCTAATTTCAAATCTTGATTTAAACCTAGTTTTCAATCCTGGCTTCTTTTGCTCCTCGGTAATCCTTTCTCCTTACCATATTTCATACTTTTAAAAAGTATTTGTTCTAACTGTCCTATTTTTCGTCTGCTTTCACTTACAGTTCTACTATATGCATCTACTCCGAGCTGAGGTGGCGTAGTAGTTAGAGTGCAGTACTGCAGGCTACTTCAGCTGACTGCTAGCGGCAGTTCAGCAGTTCAGATCCCACCAGGCTCAAGGTTGACTCAGCGTTCCATCCTTCCGAGGTGGGTAAAATGAGGACCCAGATTGCTGACTCATAATATGCTGACTCTGTAAACCGCTTAGAGAGGGCTGTAAAGCACTATGAAGTCTAAGTATATATAAGTCTAAGTGCTATTGCTATTGCTACTCTGGGAATAAATAGGTCTCCCAATTTAATCCTCTAGCTAAGTTTCTGATCAAGTGAAAAAGACCATGGTTGCGCACATACAGATGAAGTACCGATGCATTATTTTTTTTGCATGAAGAATTTTTCTAGGCATTTCAGTGTAACTCTGTACATTCCTGCTGTTAAGGAGAAGAGTCAAAACATTCACACTAACTAAACCATTCTCTTGCTTTCTACACAATTCTAGTATTACTTTTATAATAATAATAATCTGTATTCTTTCCAGGTCCAAATAACTCCCAATGTGGGTGGCTCACAAGCAATAACATTAAAAACAAGAAAAATGCAATAAAGAAAGAACAAAAGAATAATGAATGGCAAAGAAGACAAGAAGTGGACAGGAACAAAAAAGAAACAAATCACACAATCCACGGGTTTCAGTCTCCTTGCCAAAGGCCTGGGCAAAAAGCCAGATCTTCAAGGCCCTTCGAAACACCAGTAACTTGGGGGCCATCTAGATCTTGGGGGAAGTCTCATTTGAGAAGGCAGGCACGGTTACAGAAAAGGAGTCCTGATAAATGGCAAATGAATCAGACATAGGCAGTATAACAATAATAAATAATGTCATTACATTTATTATAGCCACCTACTCCGGCAGATTCTGGAGCCTTGAGCCTTCTTTTAATTGTCAGAAGAACAATGCTTTCAGTGAATTTTTACTTTTATTATTTTTGAAAACGATTAAATAAGAGGTACCCAGAATGTTTTCCTCCAGACCAACTTCTGTTTGTTTTCCCAACTGGGAGTTTTCTTACAGCTAGTTTAAAGCACCATTCCCTTTTCTCTGTATAGGTTAAAAAAAAAATCACTGCTGTGAAAAAATTGTTTTGCTCCAACTCCATCTTGGCTCTGTACTTGTATTTGATACTGAATTAATTCTTAACTAGCGAAAGTGCCAATATACCACTTTCTTGTCTCCCCTCCCTTTGGGAGTCTTCTCTTTTGACAGCCTCATCTGGCTAGTGTGAAACATACAAATCGGGATGATGTAACAAAGAAGTGCACAGCTACTGCATCTTCTCTAATGCTGTTTCTTCTTTGTACCATTTCACTAGCACATATCCATCTGGGCCATTTGCCCCCCTTCCTTCTTCCTCATTTTATCTTTAGAGGCTCCTAATTCTTAGGAAGATTCTGCTGGAAGGCAAAAATTACTAGTTTGCATTCAGAAAAATCATTAAAATTGACAAAGAATCTATGGGCATTTGAAAACATTTCTCTCTTTTTGGGTTCCTCAATTTTATACCCACTCCTGTGTATCCCTTCTCTATGGTTTACTGCAATGAATGTTGCATTTGCCTGCAACAGGGAAATGGGGTGAAGTGCAAGAGAAAGTAAAGAGAGTTGGGAAAACCAATGAGCTTTTATACAACTCAATATCTAATAGCTGTAGTTATATAAAGGTAGAGGAAGGAACAGAGAGAAATATTGGGCCTGTTTTATCTGATGGGCAGGTATCGTCATTCAGAGATCACAGATCACTTGATGTTATGAGGTAGCATAAATTTTATATACCTTGTTGCTTTGGTGGATTATTTTTTTAAAAATTTGATTTATATGCCGCTCTTCTCTGGAGACTCAGGGCGGCATATAATGCGTTAAGCAATAGCCTTCATACTTTTGTATATTTATACAAAGTCAGTTTATCGCTCCCACAATCTGGGTCCTCATTTTACCTACCTTAGAAAGGATGAGTCAACCTTGAACCTGGTGGGATTTGAACTTAGAGTAATTGCAGGCAGCTGGCAACTTAAGTGCTACTTTAACAGCACTTAGTCCACTGCGCCACCAGGATTCAGTTGGTTTAAGCAGGAAAAACTAATTCAAATGCATGGTGATGATAGACTATTCAAATTCTGGACCAGGACCTAAGTGAAGTATCATTTGAATGAAAGATATCATCACTGCTGAGGCATATTGATGCCAATTTAAATTGCAAGTGGGAAAAGAGTCATTGCTAAAGTAGCCCTCACATGCTGTGCTTCTTCTTATTTCACCCACTACTTTTCATCACAGGAAATCCTAACAAAAGGCTTCCTGCAAATTCAAGCACACTAAGTGTCTTCAAAATCTTTTAGCTACAGTCTTAGTCACCTTTTAGAATATTACAAGTTCACATAAACTCTATTCTGTGGATCCTGCTAAGTTGTGGCATACTGTGTTAATTAGGAGACAGCAAAGAGGCCTCAATTCATACAGAAACTTGCTGGGTCCATTAAACATTTGCCAATTGGTAATTTGTGAAGAGAACCTGTATAATAACTTTACAATTTGTGCATGTGTACACACACGCACACACATGCACACGTCTGTCCCCCCTTCTCTCTCCCTCTCTCCCTCCCTCTCTACACATACATACAGTACATACATACAATATCAATCCCATGTTAAAAAAAGTACATGGAGTGAGATGAATATTTGGGAATATTCTGTATTGTTTTTGCTTAAGAGATAAGACCATTTCTGATGCATTGCTGAGCCAGTCCATACTGAGATTTACATTAAGTGCTCTGGACCATTTTTCAAATGGTCTCTAAAAGCATTTGTCTGAAAGCAGATGAACAACATTCAGCTTAGATCCTTCACACTGAAATATCTCTACTATAGAGCAGATGAGTGAAAAAAATCCTGTACATGCATTCAAAATAAAGGTGATGGAAATGTTTTGATTATCCTTTTCTTTAAAGACAAGCCTGCTTAACTGGTATGGACAACTGCACTTTTTTAAAAAAATGCAATATGTATAATTGACTACCACTGTACTTTGGAGTAAGGTCAATTAATGTAGTGGGACTTATTTCTGGGTAAATTTCTCTTTAAATGTGCTGTTTAATAGAAAGGGGAACAGATTTTATGATGAATCAAAGTGCCTTGAGTTGCTATGTGGCTTATAATTCATCACCAACCTAGTAATCGAAAAAAATCAGAGGAGATTCAGGTGGCAATAATCTTAAATGACAAGAGTTTCTGAAAACTCTGCTGGGTATCTGCACTTGGGGTTGTCTAGTACAAGGTAAGGTGAGGAACAAACAACTATCTCATGTCAAGATTGAATCGCTTAGCTTCTTTCAAACTCTAATGCTGTTCAATTTGCCAATGAACTGGGGGTGGGGGTGGGGAATGGAATGCCGAGAATGTATGTGGAGATCATGAGAAGGTCACCACTGCAGGTGCTTGAGAAAGAGATGAACTGTTCCCATAACAAAAGGATCTCTCATAATTGGACAATGTGATTACCAAAGAGAGGGGAGAAGAGGAAGCTATGGTTTAACATGACAAACATTTGCATTTGTGAGGGAAAACCAGAGTTGGTTTTGTTTCTTCAGTACCAATATAGCCGTGATGGTGAACCTATGGCATGCGTGCCCAAGGTGGCACACAAAGCCATCTTTCCACGCATGTGAGCTGTTGCCAACTCACTTGGAGCTGTGCATGCGCACACGCCCCAGCTGGTGTTCAGGCCTCCAGTGCGCATGCGTGCAATTCAGGGGACCCAGCTGGTCTTCAGAGCTCTCCTGTGCATGTGTGCGCATTTGCGCATGCATGTGAGAGTACTTGTGCGCAGCATGCACATGCATAGACAGCATTCATGTGCATGCATTGCACATGTGAAATCCACGAGCATGCGTAGATGGTGCAATTGTGCGCATAGCGCATGGGGGAGCCACTCAAAACCTGAGCACATGCACAGATGGTGGAATTGCATGTGCAGTGCACGGGGGGAGCCATGCAAAACCTGCATGCATACGCAAATGGTGTGGTTGCGCGCACAGCACACAGGGGTGCGTGTGAAAGCTATGCACATGTGCAGCGCACAGGGAGGAGCCGCACATTAGCGCAGATAGCACGCGCGCACAAAGTGCGTACTGTTTGGCACTCAGTGAGTAAAAGATTTGCCACCACTGCAATATAGTGTATTCAATGAAGTTTTACTTTTGGGAATTCAAATCTTGCGAGGGTGTTTCCTTGTTTTGAGTTTACTAGTCACACAGTTGACATTTCAATTCTAGAGCCATTTTTAATGATTCTGTCATTAAAGTAGCTAACAAAATGGATAGAACCAGGATATTCAGATCCCTCCCCCCACCCCAATTTTCAGTTTCTGGAAGGATTTTGGAGGTTTTCACTAAAATATATTAAGCCTATTTAGAGATATTGTATTTCTCATTGGAGATCACAAAGAGGGGATTGGAAGCCATATGTAGATCGCAGGGGGGGGGGTAGGTTGGCCCCACTTATTTTAAATTCTTAGGTTGCCCTCACTTGTTTTAGAGCAGGATATAGTTTCCTTCCTGCCAACCTAGCAGTTCAAAATCATGTAAATGCAAGTAGATAAATAGGTACCACTTCAGTGGGAAGGTAACAGCATTCTGGATAACTAGGGATATAGTCATGCTGGCCATATGACCACAGAAATGTCTTTGGACAACACTGGCTCCCTCGGCTAAGAAACGAAGATGAGCATCGCCCCCTAGAATTGGACACAACTGGACAGGGGAAACTTTACCTGTAGCTTTCAATAGTTTTCTAGGAACAACTTACCACATGGCATGCATATAGGTTGGAGGTAGACGGGGGCTGCTGACAGGTGTGCAGTTATAAGACCTCATTATTCTTTCTGCCAGCAAAAAGTTTCGAAAGAGGCTTGCTACTAGAAGATCCTGTCTGAAGAGCTTTTGGAAAAGATCTGCAAAAACAAACAAAAAACTCACAAAAGATGTACCAAAGGAAAAGCATCCACGAAGAATGTGGCTGCTGGTGCTGGAATTAGAACATTCCAACATGAACTACTGTAAAATTATGTATTTGTTTAATTTATATAGCCATCCATATCACCTTTGTGACTCTGGGTAGCTTACAGGCAAAACATAAAGTGTTTTATGGTGTAGCATGTACAGATCTAGATGCACATGTAATTCTTTTATCACTATATCTTGCATTAACTTAAGCCTCTGAATATGTTTCAAGGGCAGCCCCATAAGGAGTGCATTACAGTAATTCATACAGGGAGTGATCAGGGCATGAGTAACTAAGTATAGAGTTTCCTGATCCAGGAATGGATATAAGTGGTGTTCAATCTGAACCTGGGCAAAGGGCCTTCTAGTTGCAACTGCCACCTGCTCTCTGAGCAGGAATTCTGCATCCCAAAGGACCCCAAATTTCCCATCTGGTTTGCCTGGGGAAGAGCAGCCCCATCCCAAAACAAAGATGATAAATTCCTGGATCCAGGTGGCCCCAAAACCCAAAGTCACTCAATCTTGCCTGGGTTAAGCTGAAGCCTGTTCATCCCTATTCAAATCCCTACTGCCTCCAAACTCTCACCAGAGGTTATCAAAAAGCACAGCCAATGAGTCCCATACCCAGATATAAAACCTGTTTGAAAGAAGTCTAGATTTAATCTAGGACCCACTGAATGTGATTACACAACCACATTCTCAACAATTTTCCCTAAAAATGGGGAAGATTGGATATTGGTTGAAAATTGTTCATAATGGTTGGGTCCAGCTATGACCTCTTGAGGAGAGGGAAGATCAATACCTCTTTAAAAGGTACTGGCACCACTCCTTTTCTCAGAGATTAATTTATTACTACCGAGACCCAAAACAGGTCACCTCCCTGGAAGCTTTCACTGACCAGGAAGGCCATGGGTCTAATAAACAGTCTCTCACAGTCTTAAGAACAGTGCGTGCTTCCTTGGGGCCAACAAGTTTGAATCCTTCCAGATAACATGACAAGAGTGCCTCTGCAAACTCCTCTATGTTATATATGAACTTTTAAATACAGGACATCAGTGTATTTATAACTAGCTGAGTTTTTAATTAAGACATTTCCCCGCAAATTTTCTACTTCTGGAAAGTACTACAGAAGTAAGGTAATTCAAGCCGGGGTAGTCATACATATGTAAGCTGCAGTGCTATCAAACAATGAGATTTGCCCCTCCCACATGCACACCAATACATGTGAACTGTGCCCTTGTAAGAAAACATTTACAGCAAGTTTAATTGACCCTGAATGGCAACAGGAGAAGAATCAATCAGGAACCAGTAAATCAAATTGTTTATATTCATTGATCGTATCTCAAAGGTAATATGGCTAACATGCTGACCTAGTAGGAAGGAATAAATGATGAGAAGGAATAAATAATAAGAAGGTGGCCCAGATCCCAAATGGGTTTATCGAAAGCCTTCCAACGTCATGCTGTAATTGACACTGCGTCTGCCTTTGTCTTTATCTTGCTTTTGCAATGTAGTAGGCCAAAAGGTATATAAGGTATGGTACTGCTTTTGCTCAGCAAAGTGCCAATACTGTACTGTACTATGGCATGCATGAGAAATAAAATTATGTTGTATCTTCAAAGTAATATGGTTGTTTTAAGGGGTCACAACAAAGCATATCTATCAAATGCTTTTCCATCACACGCCAAGCAATGTCCTAAACTCCTTGAGTGATTACATCTTAAACAAAACAGAACTGTTATTTCTATGGGGGATGAAAGATGAAGACCAAACATGGTGATTCAGAACTTCTGATCCTGTAAAGCAGGGGTGTCAAACTCGTGTTGTCACAGCGGCGCCACATGATGTATCGTGACTTATTTCCCCTTCTCTAAACCGGGCGTTGGCGTGGCTAGGGCGCGACGCATCTGGCTCGCGGGCTGCAAGTTTGACAGCCCTGCTGTAAAGGGATAAGATTTGGCTCAGTTCTATTTTCCTAAACAAGTTTTTTTCCTTTCTTTTTTTTATTTCTCGGTTCTCACTGCATCCTTTCTCTCCTTCTCATTAGAAATTAGTTTTCTACTCCTGCCCTCTTCTATTATGATCAAGCTTTATATATTACCAGTAATTCTGTGCACTTATCTGCCATAGTCTTTACCTCTGGGTAGGACGTTCCATGCAATTGTATCCGTGATGGCTGTAAAAATCCAATTCAATTCTCCTAGAGGCGTTCTCCTGTCATTGAGCCTCCCAGGAATTCTACAAGAAATAATGAAATTTTATCATTAAATAGAAACATACTGAAACAATGTTCATAATGGCAAAAAATACCTATCCAATAAAAATATAAGCTCTTACTCTTCTAAGTAATAAATGATAAAAAGGAAGAATTATTTCTTGGTTGTACTGGTTTTTACTGGAATAAAAAGACTCAAATATTGAGTTTCATCAAGTATATAAAAATACTAGACAACAATAAAGGCCTTGCATAATTCAGAATAAGTGCTAATAAGCAAACAGGGGAATACTTTTATGGTTTTCCCCCCTCCTAATATTATAGTAAGGATGAATTACATGCTAAATCACTGATTATATTGACTAATAAACTGTTGAATCTTTTTGAAAATGAGCATCTTGGGAAGTAAGGGAATACTGAATAAATTGTACAATGAGGCTTTTGCATTTTAGAATGCAAAATATAGAAAAGACTGTATCACTAATCTAAAAAGCAACCTCATATGGAATATAGAAATTAAGGATTGCAATATAAACCCATCCTTCCAATTTTCCAGTTATGAGGATATTAGAAAAAGAAACATAATATTTTCTTCTGAAGTAAAATTCCAGTTTAAATAGAAAACATTAAGATTGTGATTTGAAGTCAGCAAAGAAACTGTTCATTTTGTGGTATATATTTGGCTGCCTCAAAATCAGACAGGAATTACAGGGTTGGTTTAGAAATTGCACCTCACTTCACAGGAAGCCATCAATGTGTGCCCTCTTTCTCTCAAATTTCAATGGGTCTTTATTTCATATAGTTGAAAAATGAGTGTCACTACTCAATTCCCAGCATGATGGCTTCCAAATTAATTGCCTTTAACCCTTACTGTTCACATGAGGCTTGGCAGAAACTGAATCAACACAGATTCAGACCTGAGAATTTGAGCTAAGAAATCAGTTCAAGTCTATGAACATTAAAATATTTACCCTCTCTCATCAGTTATATAAAATTGAAAATGGTTCATGTCGTATTTCTTGGCTGATAAAGCCAGCAGTGATTCTGCAGTTACTCTGCTCAAGATTAGATGGAATATATTCATTAATAGGATCTCCAGCTCAGTGTTTTAAAAACGTGCATTCTAAGCAAGTCACTTTTATATATCAAAAAGTGTATGTTCTCTGCAAATCTCTTGTGCATGTCACCTGCAAGTGGATGGAAGATCCCTATCTCTACTGAGAGAGAGAAAAATAGTAATTAGTCTTATTCTGTCCAAGAGAAAACAATAGAGGTACTCCTCAATTTACAACCACGACTGAGATCGGAAACTTGATTGTTCAGCAAAGTGGTCATTAAGGGATATGGTCCGTGATTTCCCATGGGACTACTTCGCTCAATGATTGCAATCCTGCCACTTGGGATTGAGGTTGTTAAGTGAACACAGTTCCAGATAAGGAGCATGGGATATCTTGGGGGCGGGGGAGATCCTGGGAGGTTCCACCCAGGAGCTGAAAATACTCCCTGTCAAAATCCATGGGCATCCCAAGGCCGCTGTCACCCCATAAGGCACCCCTTTTCTTACTATGCTGTGCCCTCCCCCCAGGCAGCTGGAGTAAGCCCAGCACAAGCTGTGCATAAGAATCCCTCTGCTCAGGAGCTGAAAATCCTCCCTGCCAAAATCCAAGCAGCATGGTCAATGGTACTAAAGGGTGCTGAGAAGTCAAGAAGAGCAAGAATGGATGCACTGTCCCCCATCCTGTTCTTGCCATAGGTCATCAAAAAGTACAGTCAGTGCGGTCTAAGTCCCAAACCCAGGGCTGAAACCCAGTTGAAAGGGGTTCAGATTATCTGTATCATCAAGGACCCTCTGAAGCCATTGCACTAAAAAGGGAAGATTAGATACTGGATGAAAATTTTCCAGAATGGCTGGGTCCAGTGCTAGCTTCTTGAGGAGAAGGACGACCAGCATCAAGTAAATACAGTGACTTAAGGCATGAAAAAAACAGAAAACGGAATAACAGAGTTGGAAGGGACCTTGGAGGTCTCCTAGTCCAACCCCCTGCTTAGGCAGGAAACCCTACACCACTTCAGACAAATGGTTATCCAATATCTTCTTAAAAACTTCCAGTGTTGCAGCATTCACAACTTCTGGAGGATAGTTGTTCCACTGATTAATTGTTCTGTCAGGAAATTTATCCTTAGTTCTAGGTTGCTTGATTAGTTTCCACCCATTGCTTCTTGTCTGCCCTCAGGTGCTTTGGACCCTGTAACCTTTGGGGAAACATACAGGATTTGGAGATTAATCTGTGAGTATTTTTACAAAAAAACTACTACCAAATAAATAGAACAAGGAGATTGCTGGGTGCCAAGGAATGTTTTAGTGGACACTCTGTTACCCTTGGGCACCACATGAGATACCCAGGAATCAAAGGATATCATCTGCCTCTGGTCCATGGAGTTCAGCTGGGTTTTTTTTTTTTAAATTTGATTTATATGCCGCCCTTCTCCGGAGACTCAGGGCGGCTTACAATGCGCTAAGCAATAGCCTTCATACTTTTGTATATTTATACAAAGTCAGCTTATTGCCCCCACAAACTGGGTCAGAGTTTCCCCTGTTCTAGATGTAAGGAATACATCTAGATGTAAAGTGTGTGAATCCCTCACCATTTTTTTTAAGAAACAGAAAGTCTTCTTACATTCAATGCCATCTTTTCTCAGCCGGGGTTCTATAAAACCCCTGGTTTCCACGAGAGATCACTGGGGGGTGGGGGTGGGGGGGTGGCTGTGAGAAATTGTGACCGAAACAAAATAAACATTTTCTGAACTTTTCACAATGATAGCACTTGCAGTGGTGGGAATTTTTACATGCTGTAACTTATTTTATTGATCATGCTATCGTGAGCTGTAGATACAATTTTAATGTAGACCTGAAAATTATTTCAAGGGTTCCTCCAGGGTAAAAAAAAAAGGGGGGGGTGGAGAAAGGCTGCCTCTACGCAAAGTAACTCAGACTAGATATATCTTGAATATCTAAAAACAAGGGGAAACCGGAAGCGTCGCAGCAACACTAATTGGGAAATAGCAAAGCTCTGCTGAGCTTTGCGAAAACCCAGGCAGACAAACCACCGTCGGGGGGGGGTGTGTGTCTTCGGACCAGAAACGTCTTGTAGGGACGGGGGAGAGAGAGAGGCGCCTCGGAAGATCAAAGAGGAACAGGCAAGTTCCTTGAATGGTTGGAGGCAGCTCTCTGACCCGGGGGAGGCGGCCATTACGTCCGCTACAAGCTGGGGCAATTGGACTAAGAGATGTGCAGGAGCGGAGTTTTGAACAGAGTATTGTTACTGGGTGAGTAATTGGCCAATTCACAAGAAAAAAGGAAAAAAAACTTTTAATAGCTTAAAGAAATCCCAGCGATAAATTGGCAGCTAATTGGTACGGAGGAATTTAAGCGGAGGGGGGAAAAAAGAGGAACTTTAAAATCAAACCAAAGCCCTAAAAGGAATCTTCCACCTGGACTTAAAATTGGATTTCGAAAGGGAAAAAAAAATAAGACAAGGAAAAAGGAGGCAGAAAAGCATTTTTTAAATAATAAAAGGATTTAATTTGGAAAAGAGAAAGTAAATGTTTTTGTGGATTACAAAATGGATACGTTGTTACTAGAAGATTTGTGAATTGGAGAAAGACATATGCTGGCAGAAAGAGCGTGAGAAAGAGATGTGGGAGTACATCTGAAGTTCGTGCAGCTGAAGCAAGATTAAACAGAAATGAAGGATAAAGATTGAAATTGTGTTGGCTCAAGTAAATATTTGAATTGGACATTTTTTAAAAAAAGGACATTATATGGACTTTGAAACCTGAAGTATATGTAAATGAAAAGAACAAATTTAAAAATCCTAGCCCTTTAAATTGAAAATATGGAGAATTGGGAGGATGAATATGAGATACTGAGGGAGATGTTTCAAAAAATAAGAGAAGCATTTAAGGGAAATAAGGAAGCAGAGGATTGGTTAGAATGCAAAAAAAATAAAAAATAAAGAGAAAAGATGAATGAGAAGCAAAAGAAACAAGGAGATAATATTGAAAAGAAAACAATTGAAAATAAAGATAAAGATGATTACACTGAGTTTAACAGTGACAGAATAAAAATAGATAAGGGAAACTACATCTCAAATATGAAAAGAAGAGAAATAAATGGGGAAAGATTGAGAAGGAAAATTAACAGAGTTAAAATTAAAGAAAAGAGGCTGAAGGGGAGAAATAAGAAAAGGAAAAAGAAGAAGGTAAGGGAATGGGAGAAAGGGAGGAAAGCATCAAGAAATGGAACTGTGGAGAGTCTAAGAGAAAATGGTTAAGAGTCAGTGAAAATGTTGTTAATAAATAGAAGGATGTTAGTTGTAGAAATTATATGTGAAAATGCTGTTAAATGGAAATTATACCAATAGATGCAATGTGAAAGAAAGAATGATATTGGAGGAAGCACTAAATAGTAACATAAGGATTAATTGAAACTAAAACGGAAAATTGAAATTGAATGTAAAATTGAATGAAATTGAAATGTTAAAAAATGATTTAAATGTCATACTTGTAAGGGAATGGGAGAAAGGGAGAAAAGCATCAAGAAATGGGATTGTACAGAGTTTAAAAGAAAATGGTTAAGAGTCCGTGAAAATATTAATATGTTAATGTTAGTTGTAGAAATTATATGTGAAAATACTGTTTAATGTAAAATAGATCAGCAGATGAAATGTGAAAAAAATGAACTATGTTTTAGATGTTGGAGAAAGCACTAAGTGGAGAGAAATAAAAGCAACAAAAGAATTAATTGAAATTAAGATGAGAATTGAAATTGAAATGTAAAATTGAATGAAAATGAAATGTTAGTAAATGATGCAAATGACAGACTTGTAAGAAGTAAAACGGAAGAAATACATTGTTAAAGGGGAAAAAGCAAGGGTTGGAAGATTATTTTAACAAAGACTTCAAGGAAAAAATGTACTAAGTTGAAATATTTGTTAATAATTAAAAAGAGGAGGGGAATTTCGAGTAATATTTTTAATAAATGAGAAAGATCAGGGTTGCCTGGACACCATAGTGGAAAATATTAAATTGAAAATGAATACAGCAATAGAGAGAGATGGAAGAGGAGTAGAGAGTAGAGAGATGGAAGAGAGAGGAGGAAGGAAGAGAGGGGAAATCAGAGGAGAAGAGAGGGCTAGACAGGGAGGAAGAAAGGAGGAGAAGGAGAAAGGAAGGAGAAGCAGAGAGGAGCAGGAGAGGAGGGAAAAAGAAAGTAAGAAGGAAAGAAGAGAGGGAGATGGCAGGATTGAGAAGAAAGATTGTTATACAACAAAAAAGATGAAATGAAAGAAAGGCAACCCTGAACATATATAAATATACTAAGGAAAAGAATGAATGGTTAAAAAATAAAAGAGAATAAATATGAATAAGCAGGAAAATTAGAATTTGAGGGCGAATGAAGATGCTGTTTATATAAGTAACCAAAGAAATATTGAGATATGATTAAAAAAAGGGAAAAAAGAAAACTGTGGCAAAAATTGTAATTGAATAAAATGTATTTGAATTTGATAACTTGTATAAGATAAGATATGGCCAATACTCTGTTCAAAAAAGATGTGGGTGAATGGGGGGGGGGCACCAATAAAACTTGTTTTTTTTTAAAAAAGAATATCTAAAAACAAGCAACTCTTCAGTGAGAGAGAAGCCACTGAATACATTTTCTTTTACATATTCTCACAGTATGTTTTTGAAGGTTGTTGATAAAACTATTTCCAGAACACCATAAACTGTGAGATTACTTGCTGTTCATATGAATTAACTGCTGATCCTGTCTACTGCACAGTTCAATTAGTATAACAGGTATAATTCTGGTAGTTTTCATATAACTACTATCTATAATTCTTGCTACTGGCCACATTCGTTGGGACTGATCTAGAGTTCAAAACTCTTTGAGGCAATCTGGTTATCTGCTGTTGCAACTTACAAATCACTGTTCCACAGAAACTTCTAATTATCAGATGGGATAACATTTTCAGCTAATCTTATAAAAATCACAGTTTTTCCTATGGGATCATTTATCAAAAGACACCCCTAGTGATTTGTGTGGAATGAAATGATTGAAATGGAACAATCTTCTTTGTTCCAATGAATAGGGGATGCGTTGTGCTTTTAATATCTCTAGTGATCCATTTTTTTAAGGGTCTGTCAAACAATTCCATTCTTGGAACTAAATTCTTCTTTGTGGGAAGGTAATGGTGAAGAAAGAAAACTAACATTAATGCAAAAAAAAAAGTGTTCTATGACCATATTAATACTCAGGACTTAGTTTGGAGCTAATACAACATAGCTGGCAATATTTCAAATAAGATAAGCTGTAATGAAAATCACTAAAGCATGCATTCAAACCATTTAAGAAGTGCAAATGCAGAGGTGGAAATATAAATCTATCTCATTACAATTATACACACTACAATGGCTCTGTAATAAAAAGTAGATGCGAGATTGTCCTAGAGCAGTGATGGCTAACCTTTTTGCCGTTGCGTGCCAAAAGCAGGGAGAACGTGGGGAGTCACGGGTGCGGGTGCCCACATCCATAATTCAATAATTCAATACGCCCCACCCTCCCGCGCATGCACGCGTGACCCCCCCCCCCCCACACACTTCCCTCTGCTTTTGGCACCCGATGGCACAGTGGGCCCAGTAGGCCTGTTTTTTCCCCTCCCCAGGCTTCAGAGGGTTTCTAGGAGCCTGGGGAGGCCAAAAACAGTCTTCCCCATCCCCCCAGACGCCTTCCAGAGGCCAGAAACAGCCAGTTTCCTGACTTCCGGTGGGACCGGAAGGCCTGAAAATCAGTTGTCTGGTGCGCGCATGCGCGCTGGAGCTGAGCTAGAGTAACACTTGCGTGCCCACCAATATGGCTCCGCGTGCCACCTGTGGCACCCGTGCCATAGGTTCGCCATCCCAGTCCTAGAGGGTTGCAACTTAAAAGTGATATAGCCAAACAGTTCCATACCCATCTCTTTATAAATTACATATGCTATCACAGTACTATAATCAATGCAACTATTCCCAGAATAAACCTATCAAACAACAGTCAAACGTGCTCTTCAAATTTACATGTATGTGAGTTTTATGCCATTTCAATCTGGCCAACACTAACAGCTGTCATAATACAATTAACAACACACAAGAATATTTTTTTAAAAAAAATCACAATAATTCCAAACTCTTTAAAATTATAGTATCCAAGCACACAACTGCTTTGTTCCTCCAAGACTTTGAAATTCTGAGGTCTTAACAAGTTTCTTGAATACTGATATGCCTGGTTTAGCACACATTAGGAGCGCTATAGCTAATACACAGCTTCTGTATGACACAACAGTTTTCAAAGTTCCACTTTTTATTTTTTCTTTTAACTTAGCTTGCTGCGGTCTTTGGCCTTTTCTCTAAACCGTCTCTCTTTTATCCTTACAACAAATTCCTATTTCTCAGGATGCTACGTATAGTTCCTTTTACTAGCTGCTCTAACTCTGAGCTTCTTACTTCCAGTTTTCCTATCCTTTGGGCTCTCTTGGCAGTTTTCAGCCTTCTTCCAATGCTGTCCATAGAAGCTATATTAGTTTTCAGTTTAAATAAACTGGTAACTATTTTTTCTCACTGAAGACTGACAGTTAGAACACTTCTAAATATTTCATGCCATTATTCCATTCCAGCTAATCTTGCCAGAGCCTTTACTGTCACCAGTGCAACACAACATGGACATTTAAGAACAGTTCAGCGAGTTTAAAAAAAAAAAGCTAATTTTTTTTTAAAGTGCAGCATATTTCATCTTTTGGATTCTAGTTTATACTGGGTTTTTTGCTGGGACTGTGGTAGATATAGCTGAAACTCAACAATATATGTAGCTCTATCAACTGTCTGTTATGATATTTGATGTCCAAAACCTAACACTGCCTTTGAAACACAATATAGTTATCCAATTTTATTCCTGACCATCAATTAATATTGACATGTAGATGATATCTTTGACATATTTCAATCTTTCAAGAAGGAAAAACTGAATCTCATTTTCTTTCCTGTGACTATTTGTTTCCAAATACACAAAAATACACTAAAGATGTGTATTAAAAGTTATTTACAATGGTTGCAAGCCAATTACCCAGTTTTTTCCTGAACACCATCACTCTGCTAAACAAATAATTCCCTCAACACTGTCAAACTATTTACTAACTTTGCGCTACTATTAATTTTCTCATTGCTCCTATCATCCATCTCCTCTTACTTATGACTGTATGACTGTAACTTTGTTGCTTGTATCCTTACAATTTATACTAACTGTTTTCTAATATGTTTTGATTGCTTATTTGTACCCTATGATTATCATTAAGTGTTGTACCTTATGATTCTTGACGGACATATCTTTTCTTTTATGTACACTGAGAGCATATGCACCAAGACAAATTCCTTGTGTGTCCAATCAAATTTGGCCAATAAAAATTCTATTCTATTCTATTCTATTCTATTCTATTCTATTCTATTCTATTCTATTCTATTCTATTCTATTCTATTCTATTCTA
>WNWU01000020.1:14730905-14814568 GCA_012654045.1 Ptyas mucosa
TATTCTATTCTATTCTATTCTATTCTATTCTATTCTATTCTATTCTACAGACAGCTGAAACTCTAGCTGTTTTAAATGACTCACTCTAATCATTGTGGAAGCACCTGACATTGACAAAAATCACATTTTCTCTCTTTATCTGAATCCTAATTATAAATTATACAAGCTGCCTATTACTAGATGTCCTATCCAACAAATGTATAATTTCCAGCACAGAGGATTTAATAAATCTTTAGCAAATATGCTTATCTAATTCCCTAATCATTTGCACAATCCCCTAGCGACTTCTCTTATAACTACCATCGGGGATTTTAATAAGTGGGAATATTGGTAAATAACAATGTGACTGCTAGGCCTTATGAAGGCTTTGGAGTAGCCAGGCCTGGTAGAAAGATGAGCAACTTGTTCTCATTTAAGAAAGAAAGAAAGAAAGAAGCACTTTAAGGCCCAGATTTGGCAACAGACCTCCAGCAACATGGAACACTTATTCTAGGTTAGGATTCTGTTTCCACCCACATCATCAGCTCTAATATCTATTCATATCTAGAACAAGAGCACTCAGAGATAAAAGCTCAACTAGGCATTACTCGGTAACAAAATGCAGACTTGTAATCCCTGCCATCTAAGGTCAACCTACAGCAAAATCCTGTCTGGAATCCTGGAAAACTACTATGCCAGTCTTTATATTCAAAATCCATAGGACTTATTCCCGTATTTTTCTTTTGACATATATATTCACCTGGTATTTTCACTGTTTCAGTAACAGAAAGGTCTTCTCCACTCTTAATTTTGTCCATTTTTCGTCGCTTCCTAATACTGTGAACTCTATCCTAGCACGCATGAGGTAGTTCTTGACCAGGGGTGGGCTGCTGGGGGTTCGCAGGGGTTCGAGAGAAACTATAGCTAAGATTATGTGCAGTTCGGAGAACCCCCAAATCCCACTCTTGGCTGACCCCACTCACCCCTCCCCTCCCCTCCCAGGAGTCCCCACCTGGCCCATTTTGGATGCAAGTAAGTGCAGGGTGCATGCGGAGGCTCAGGGAGGGCAAAAAATAGGCCTACTGGAAGTTCGGGAAGGCCGGAAACGGGCTCGTTTCTGGCTTCCAGAGGGCCTACGGAGCCTGGGGAGGCCATTTTCACACTCCTGGAGGCTTCAGGAAAGCCTCCAGAGCCTGGGGAGGGCAATGGGCTTGGTGGAGCAGCAGAGTAAAGTGCTGTTAAGTAACACCAGCTGCCTGCAATTACTGCAAGTTCAAATCTCACCAGGCTCAAGGTTGACTCAGTCTTCCATCCTTTCGAGGTAGGTAAAATGAGGACCCGGATTGTGGTGGCAATAAGCTGACTTTGTATAAAAAAAGAACACCACTTGGGGGGGGGGGGCGAAAGCCCTACTAAGCAGGTATATATAAAAGTATGAAGGCTATTGCTTAACGCATTGTAAGCTGCCCTGAGTCTCCGGAGAAGGGCAGCATATAAATTGAACCAATAAATAAATAAATAACCCACCCACCCTGCCATGGTGCAGGAGGCCGACTAGGCCGTGCCAAACATGGCCACGCCCACCCATCAACCTGATAGAGAACCCCTTGCTAAACTTTTTGAAGCCCACCCCGTCCTTGACTTACGACCCTTAAGGTAGTCCTTCATTTACAACCCACAATTGAGCCCCAAATTTCTATTGCTAAGCGAGATATCTGTTAGATGAATTTTGTCCTATTTTACGACCTTTCTTACCACAGTTGTCAAGTGAATCAGTTGTGTTAAGTTAGTAACACGGTTGCTAAGTGAATCTGACTTTGTTTGTCAGAAGGTCACAAAAGGGGATCTTATGACCTTGGGACAATGGAACTGTCATAAATATGATTCAGTTGCCCAACATCTGAATTTTGATCACATGACCACGGGGATGCTACAACAGTTGTGTGAAAAACAGTGATAAGTAACTTTTTTCAGTGCCGTTGTACCTTTGAACGGTCACTAAATGAACTGTTAAGTCAAGAATTATCTGTATATGATGCCACCTTGCTCTGTTCCTTCAATTTTTTTTTCCAGACTCCTTTACTTTAAAAAAAAAAAAACCCAAACCTTTGGTGTGATTTTATTATTACCAGTATCATGAGTACAGTTAAAGCAGAATTACTCTTCCTGATATTCATTACTTTGCCTCTCATGTCTCATCCCATCCTTCCTTGAGTTCCTTATGACAGATAACAAATTCCTGTTTATGTAGTTCTATAAAATCTTCTGTAGATACTGTAAATAGCAGTATACTCATATTTATTTATTGCCCATTTTTATTATTTTTTTATAAATATCTCAAGATGGCAAGCATACCTAATACTCCTTCTTCCTCCTATTGTCCCTACAACAACATCCCTGAGAGGTAGATTGGGCTGAGAGAAAGGAAATGGTTTAAAATTGTTCAGCTGGCTTTCAGACAGGACTAGAACTCACAGTCTCCTGGTTTCTAGTCTGGTGCCTTAACCACTAGACTAGACCAAAACAATCATTCCATAAAGTAGAAAGGAGTTAACATGAGTACAAACTTAAAAAGTACTGGTTAAATATCAAAATCTGTCCAACGATTATATTTCACAACAGCCCACCATTTTCTGTAACAACTAAGAGCACAGTTCCAATTAAAAATGGTTTGATTGCTAACATCATGTACAAATGCAGTCATGAAGCTGTCTTACTTGTGACTTTCCCAAATTTACAAATGAATATGCTAATCAGCCATCATTCCAAAAATGGGTACCCAACTAATGCAAATCATTGCTGTTCTTCTTTTAATTAACTAGGATGCTTGAGGGAAGTGATTTCCCATGCTTTTTAAATCCATTTTATTTGAATGTAAGCATGGACAAGTAATTAAGGTAATAAACTCCTTGAAGTTGCAAGCTTACTATCTACATATAAGTCATATCAATTTGGCACCAGTTTATGATACCCACTGTCCACCCTGGTAAATGAGACATTTATCTGCAAAAAAAACCCCAACAAACATGGCAGGCATATAAATATCTAATGGGTAGGAGAGAGCCACATTATCAGGGATAATAATTTAAAAATGATTTCAAACAAGCAAACTGTTGAAGAAGAAAAGCATACATTGGCTGATTATGTAAGGCAGCCAAGAACAATTGATGCAACTTAAATATTGAAAATTTTTGAATCAAATCCAATTTGTTATAGTCTTTGACCAACTTTTGCAGCAAAAAAGAGAAATCGTTTCATTCAACAATTCATTATTGTGGGGAAAAATAATAGGACAATAAAATGACAAATGTGCAGGACACAAAACATGAATATTGAAACAATGTAATAAAAAGAAGAATAGAATGTTGGCAAGGAAAAGCATTACGAAAGATCAAGGGGAAAGTGGATAAAGACAAAACCTGGTAATGGCTTGCAAATGGGACTTAAAAAAAAAAGAAACAGAAACTGAAGTTTGATTTTGGCTGTTCAAGGCTAAGCTATTTGAACTAATGCAATCAAGGCCAAAACTGAAAAATAACTCTCTTGTAGCTTGTGGATTGTAGATAGAGAGTGAGCCTTCTGGGCAACCATCTGACAATGCATTAAGGGTGGAAAATCGCTAATACTTCACTACTCTTATCACCACCAAGTAGGTTCAAACATGAGCTCATATTTTAATCACCCTGAGTACCAATCTTCCTCTACTGGCATTCTAGACATACGTTCTGTTGCTCTGTCTCCTAGAGCTCCTCAATAAACCGACAAACTTTGTAGGACTGGCAAGTACACTTAGAGCTCAGACTGTCTCCAAATTCCAGATTTGACCAGATACTTAAGAGAACTGCTTGTCAGATTTCTGGGAAAGTCTATACATGCCTTCTTCTACTTTATTTCCTCTTTTACCACTTTGGGTGTCAAGAGACTACACATGCCTGCTGGAATCAATTTGGATTCATAAGATGATTGGGGTAAAACAACTTATTAAGTCCCCACATACCACTGGAAGTCATAGGGGACAATGAGCCTCATCTGGACTAGGAAGTGATCTGAGGGCTAATGTAGGTTGAGCAAAAGAATACATGTGACAAATTTATGTTGCCATGGAGACTACGAACTGAACCCTCCCAGAACCCTTTTTTTTTCAGCTATAGAAAATTAAATCTCTCAGCATCAATGTACAGTCTTGTTTGTCGAGTTTGTCTGCTTTATTTTATTTGCGCAGTTATGCTAATGAAATTGGGAATATTTTTTTTTGCAAATTTTCTTGAACAGAGGCTTGTTTAAATAAAATTACCTCATTACGTGGTTCTCTGTGGAATCACCCAAACCTAGCTCTCCCAATCAAACACCATCCAGTTCTTTTGAACTACAGCTGCCATTGTCCCCAATTGTTCCATATGCATTAGATTTCACAGGAAACCAGTAGCAAGTCCTACTGATTCGTGAAGTCAATCAGCATGAGGAATGCAAATGTTACTTCTCTGCTGGCACAACAGAATGGAGGAGCAAAAACCAGAATGGTTTAGAAGATGCCTTTACCTCTTGTGCCTGCTGAAGTCTATAGTGGCACATGAGCAATCCATTCGTCAATCTGGCTGTTGCTTTCACGCTATATTTTAACTAACTGTATTTACTCAACCAACAGTACGAAGTAACAGAAAGAAGACTCTTGTAATTAAATTCTGCGTTTACCTGGCCTTCTTTTTCAGGAAGTTTTACTAATGATGTCAAAATGCAATGCAATTTTGCTGTACCCCTCCCCAACCGTTCCACCTCTTTGGGGGTGGGCAGGACTGACAAATGGACTATAAAGAACCTACCCAACATTGCACAAGTAACCAACCCATATATTCATTGTTATTTAATTCTACAAAGATGAAGCAATGAACTATACCCAAGTAAGCTGTTTTCTAGATTTCCTGGGATAAAAAACCAATGGGGCTTAATTAAGCATCTCTGTAGAAATGGGTTATCTTGCCATACTGCAGCATGATTTCCATATTTTTTCCAATTACTTGCATTTTCTCCTGCTGTGCAGTCTCTAGGGGTTTTGTTTTCCCCACTTCATTTCTAAATGAGTTCCTGTTGAATCATTACTCATCATATCAATGACTGACAGACATTAATGAATTACTGATTTCCAGCGGTATGCTCACCATGATAGTTATAATGGAAACAAAGATAATTTTAGCATCAAGCTTGCTCTTCTAATAATTTCTGAAAAGTGAATTTGTATGTGGGTAAAAGGAACCTGACTGACAGAATTGTGATCTAACCTAAGTCCCTACTCATTGAGAGCAAACACCAGTACAGGTTCCTTGGGTTGCTTCTACATATGTAAATAAACAGCAATAATGCTTAGAATCTGGGGTGCAACACATACACACACACTTTCACTATTGGTTTAAATATGCCAAAAGTTAATTAATTGAGAATATAAATAATTAATGCCAAATACGAGAGCAAATTTTCATTATACTAACAGTTGACTATTATAAGCACCTGAAATTATAAAAGAGGCATTTGCCCAGTGGATAAATGATGGCTGATACTTTGCCCCTAAAAAGATAATCAAATGTTCTTTTATTGTCTCTTTGAATTTTCTGTCTTCCAGCGTATCCGAAACAAACACACTGTTTTACTTCATATGTTGAAATGTCCAGTTACCTCAGAAACAAGGATATAGATTTAGCACTCTGGCAAAAGAATTAAAATAAATCCACAGGGCAGCTGCAGCAGCAATAGAAAAAAACATTAGCCATGTGCTTGATCACCAGGCTACAGTTTGCTTTGATAAGAGGAAATGTAATCTTTTACAAAAAGGGACAAGGTAATTATCTGAAAAAGTCCAGAGCTTAATTGGAAGACAAACTGCCTTGTTAAATGTAAGAATAGCAAAATTATAAATTATAAGAAATATGTGCTGCCTTTAGTGACTATATATTGTACATTTTGCCTTCAGAATACTTTAAAAGCCAGTGTCTTTTAAAACAAACATACTGTATGTAATGAAATTAAGAGCATTCCTCAAATATGATATTCTCAGGGAACAGTTTCAGATAATTTTTAATAAAGTTGTTCTGCTTTACAGCAGCATAGCTCTGGCTATAGGTAGTGCTTTAGTTAACGACAGTCCTACTTAGCCACCATTCGAAATTACAAAAGCACCGAAATAGCCTGATCCTCAAATTTATGATTGTTGCAGCATCCCCAGTCACATGATTGCAATTTGGGTGTTTCACAATCAGTGAGCATTTATGACCATCGCAGTGTCTGATGGTCACATGATCCTATTTTTGAGCTTCCCAGCTGGCATGCAACAAGCAAAGTCAATGGAGAAGCTGGCAGTAAAATTGCAAGTTGCAGTTGGCTTTATATAGCTTCTTTAATGTGCAGAGCGGTCAGCCTGCAGTCCATCTGTTTCTGTCTTTTTTATAGAGGTTGTATCCAGAGAAAAATTATTTCCACCACATTATGCCATCCTAGCAAGTTTGTTGTCCTGCCTATTAGATTACTATCCCTAGTTCTACTCTGCCTATTCTCAAACTGAACATCTTCATCAACAAAAATTATCCAGGTTACTGCTCACAGTTACTTGGTTATCCTCGGTTGGACTACAATCTTGCAATGTGCTTTACATGGCACTGCTTTTAAGGACCATCCAGAAATTATAGCTGATAGAGAACACAGCAGCTTGTCGATACTGGACACCTTTTGATTGATTGATTGATTGATTGATTGATTGATTTAATTGCAATTTATATGCCACCCTTCTCCCGAAGGACTCAGGGCGGCTTACAAGATAAAAATTCAACAATATGAATGAAATATAAATTAAAATCCAATTAAAATTAATTAAAATTAAAATTCACCCATGCTATAGCATTATTACATGAACTGCACTGGCTCCCATTTTTTTCTGGGTGCAATTCAAGATGCTGGTTATTATCTTTAAAGTCCTATAAGGTACATGGCCAGGTTATGTGCAGGACCACTTCTCCCTGAGGGTATCTGCCAATCCCACTAGGTCAGATAGAATAGATATGGCCCAGATCTTCAAATGTTCCCATCTAGTGGGACCTTAGGAAGCTTGGCTTTTCTGAAGTGGCCCCTACCTTACGGAACACTTTCTGGCCAATCCTACCCTCTTACTTTTCTGGAAAACTATTAAGAGTTGGCTTTCCCTCCAAGCTATCAAGGATATCAAGGTTAGAGCCTTTATAATTGTGTAATTATAAAGATGCTCTTGATTTGGTGAAGTGTTCTTCTTGTTTGATTGTTGCTTTATTATTACTGTTAGCTGCCCAGAGTTGTGTCTCACAAAACAAGCAACCATATATATCTTTTAAATAAATGCATAAATAAACGGTTGCTAATTATTTTTTCTCAAGTTGTTTATAATTTGCTCTATAAAATATTATCTGTTCAGTTTTTTAAATTGCATAATCTGGAACAAGCACTTCACAGAATGCAAAAGGGAAGCTGAATGAGAGTTCTATAGCTACTGCATAGCAAAGAGTATGCAGCCCACGCGCTATAACAAGCTACTGTAAAAGTTCAAAAAGCCAAAACGTTTTTTGATCTTGGGAGGTTTATACTGATATATCTATATCAGCTCCAACAGTGATTTTGATGTCTGGATAAAAGTTTCTGTACCGCAGAAACTACCTCTTCCGAACTGCAGTGTAGCCAATAATTGTATCAAACCAGAAATGATTTTAGAGTGTCAGAAAGAAATTAGCAAACTTTGGAAATGGCAGAAACTTCAGACACTGTTTCTAAGTCTTCCATGTTTTCATATTACCTTTGCATTCAGCTAAATTTCTCTTGCTCAGGTCCTACTTGTACGTGTCTTAAACCTGCAAACTGGTACTCATACAGGCCTCCAATTCTTATTTCTAATTTTCAGCCAGAATGCTACCTCTATTAACTATTTCCTAAATTCATATATATATAGGCTGAGTCAACCTTGAGCCTTGGTGAGATTCGAACCTGCAATAATTGCAGGCAGCTGTGTTAATAACAGGGTGCTTTAGACCACTGTACTATCCAAGGCTCTTGATATGTCTTGGCTCTTGAATATGACATTCACAGCAGCTGAAGCTTTTATACGCATTTACAAAAGCCTCTGGAATAGGTATGTCCAACTCACAGCCCTGGATAACCAATAATAAAAGTTTGCATGATCATAAACTTTTAATATAACCCAATGATTTATATACATTCACTATATTATATATATTTTATATGCAGCCCAAGATAAATCTGCACTCAATGCAGCACAGGTAAGGCAAAGGTTGGACACCCATGCTCTAGATAGAACATGGTTAGCTGGGGAATTCTGGGAGCTGAAATCTACTAGTCTTAAAATTGCCAAGGTTGGATACTTCTCCTGCATAGTCAAAAACAAAAACTAATGAAGAGTGACATTACATAATTAAACCAAAATATATAAAACTAACAGAACGCTAAACTTACTATTCATTAGTTATACATCTTGTATCTGAAATCCAGACCTGACTTAATAAGAGGTCCTTCTGCGCATTTATGTTCGATCCTTTGAGCTATGCTCAGACAATGTATTTCATGGAATTGATGAGATTAGAGTAGTAATTTATTAATGAAATTTCTAAAGCTTCCCATCTATCCAAAGAAACTTTTGGGGGTGAACAACACAAAACAAATCCTAATCCATTAAAACATAAAAATAAATCGAGGCCCCTATAAAAATACCACTTCTCTCCAAATTACCTGTATACCAGGTACAGTATTATCACAGTATAACCAATCTGGCTTCAGACTGGCATATGGCATGGAAATAAGCGTTGGTGGTACTTAATTATGACCTGTGACAGAATTAGAATGGGGATTGTACATCCATTTTTCTGCTACTTAATTACTCAGATTTCAAAACTGGCAACCAAAGTCCAGATAGTCCTTGACTTACAACCATAGCTGAGCCCAAAATTTCTGTTGTTAAGCAAGAGAGTTGTTAAATTTACGAATTTTCTGGCCACTATTGTTAAGCGAATTACTGCAGTTGTTAAATTAGTAATCCAATAGATAAGTGAAGCTGGCTTCCCCATTCACTTTGCTTGTCAGAAGGTCGCAAAAGGGGATCACATGACTCCGGGGCACTGTAACTGTCATAAATATGAGTCAGCTGCCAAGCATCTGAATTTCGATCACATGACTATGGGGATGCTGCAACAGTCGTGTGAAAAACTATCATAAATCTCTTTTTCAGTGCTGTTGTAACTTTGAACGGAACTGTTGTAAATTGAGGACTACCTGTATTTTTCTGGACTACTATGAAGGTTAGGAACTAGAGGCACTGTATTGCAATGGTTCACTTCCTTCTTTAGTGGTCTGTTCCAATCAGTGTTGATGGGAGGGGAGAGACTGTACCTATGTCCCTTCGTGTATGGGTGCCTCTGGCTTTGACGCTTTCCCCCCTCCTGTTTAATATCTACAGTGCTGGGTGAGGTCAACCATCAGCCCCGAGTTTGGTATCATCAATAAGCTGATAATATCCAGCTTTACATGTCAACCCTGAGCTGCACAGGTGAAACTGTCAATGTATTGACCTCAGCATTTGGAGGATATTCAAGTCTGGTTGGGGAAAAATAAACTTTGGCTCAGTCTTGATCATCCTGAGTGGCTTTAGTTGTTTGGCTCTCCTAGTCAACACATTCTCATCTGGTCTTGGATGGGGTCCCATGTGTAATGCAAGGGGGAGGTTTCCTTCTGAACTTGCTACTCAAAGAGGAGTTGGCAGTTGTGGTTAGGATGATTTTTGCACGAATAAATCTTATATGCCAGTGGCACTCCTTCCTCAAATCCTGCCGCTCAAATCCCGGTCCTCTCACTAGTTGACCACTGTAATGCACTCTCTGTAACCATCCACCTAGAGTCTTTTGGAATGGCCAGATATAATAAATTGAATGAATGCATGAATGCATGAATGTATGAATGCATGCATACATGTGGTCCAAATAACACCTCAGCCTCAATGTCTGGGGAAAGGCTTCAGTGGTACCCGATTAATTAATCCTCGTGTGATACTTGTGATGATTTGTTACCTGTGACTAACAGCTTTCTGAAACAACATTATGCAATATGTGCAATAAAGACTGTTTTAATATTTATTTCTTAATATGATATTTTAATAGCTCCATAGCATCTATAGAAGTCCATTCATTTTTCAAGGAAGAATCTGGACATGCCTTTATATTAGGTTTGAAAATTCACTGGGTTTTTGTATTGGATTAAATAGACAGCAAGCAAATTGCTCCACTTGGAATGGTGAACTTCCTCAGTGCAATATATAAATTAGTTAACTTCTTTCAAACTGCCTAATTTATTATTTAATAACCTCTCTATTGCAGCATGCAACACTGAAAAGGAGAAGCAGCAGAAGATACAAATATCTCAAGTGGTCTAAAATTAATTAAGCTTTGTTTACTTTAATAAAAAACATTTGGTAAATATTTTTTTTCAGGACAGGTCCCCAAATTATACAGTAAATTCAGAAATCCAATTTGGCAAATACCCTGACAGCTCAATCAATATTCAGTTATTTAATGATGAAGCTCTTTTCTTTTCCTTCAATGCACTGTTTGGTGGCCTTGAGAATTATTTTCATCCATGTTTGCTATTTATATCACAAAAATGCAAACCAAGCTGTCCAGAATATATTATATAGATTCCTTTGCACTAAGGTATTTTCTGTTCATTTTGTAGTTTCTCCTGTCCTGTTCTTCTCCAACAGAATTGTAAAAGTTGTTTAAAGGAACAATCCAACACAACTGTAAAAGGGTTTAACGCAACTGTTTGCTGGAAAGATGAAAATGTCCCTTTCATAATAAGTAATAAAATGTATTTTTATTTGATAAAACAAATATCAATTATGAGGAGGGTGGATAAAAATTGATTTTTAATTTTTTTTTAATCGGATTTTTTAATTTAAATCAGATTTTTTTTTATTTTTATCAAATTTATTTTAATAAAATGCTTTTGGAGTAAAAATGTATCTAAAGATAGTTTTCTATTTAAGATACATTAATAATTTAGTTTATTCAGCATGAAATGGAGCTTAGTTATGTAGCATGAGGCTGTATATTCTGCAATATTGGGACTGTCAGTGAGTCAACAGCAGTTTAGAGGAGGAGCCGCTGCGGGACAGAGATGACAGTTGCTCTTTAAAAATTATGATTTAAATCGAGTTGATTTAAATCAAGCCTTTTTACTTTTGATTTAAATCATGATTTAAATCACAATTTAAATCAACTTGATTTAAATCAAATCCAGCCTGATTATGAGATAAAATCTGTAATAATAGTTATCAATTTTCTGAATTTAAGTATATCCAAAAGACTGTCTCCTTTACCTTTAAAAATGTCAATTTTTACTTTTCTCCTCTAGATTACTGGTAGTCCTTGATTTACGACAGTTCATTTAATGACTGTTCAAAGTTACAACGGCTCTGAAAAAAGTGACTTATGACCATTTTTCACAATGATGACCTTTGTGCCGGGGACATGTGATCATCTTTTGCAACCTTTTCACAAGCAAAGTCAATGGGGAATCCAGATTTCACTTAACAACCGGGTTACTAACTTATCAACTGCAGTGATTCACTTAACAACTATGGCAAGAAAGGTTGTAAAATGAGGCAAGCTCACTTAACATGTGTCTCACTTAACAACAGAAATTTTGGGCTCAATTGTGGTTGTAAGTCGAAGATTACCTGTATTATCATTCAAATCAGATTTTTCATTCTGAATATCTGTATCAACAACCTAATGTATATTCAAAAAGATTGACTGGTGTGACTGGAACTAACAAACAATTAACAAGATTGGTATGCAGATAACTTAAGATATGCAGTGGGATAAAAATATTAGTACTGTTTCAATCTTCAATTACCTTTTTATATTTTGTAATGTTCTGTCCTGCTGTTTAAAAATCCAGCAGAAAATTTATACATGCATATTTCTATTCAAATTCAAGTACGTTTCTTCTAATGTATGCATTTTAGCCAATATGCTCATTTTGGCATGATCCCCCCCCATGGAAATTGCAGTTCTGCACAAATCCTTTCCATTGTATAAATATTTTTGTGCACCTCTTCAGAGTTGCCAATATAAGGTACACATTTCAGGATATGACTGTGTTCTGAACACTCTGAAATATTCAAAGGCTCTGAAATTCACTTATGCATATAAAACTTCAAATGCAACCAATATTTAAGACATCCATATTCAGTAGTCCTGACCTTTACAATGGATTCAACCAGACATAACAAAAGGAGAGAATTGTCACGCCAATACCGACTAATGAGATTGTCAAAGAAATCCTTCTACAATATTGGCCTCAGTGATGCCTAATATGGTTTCTTACCTGCATTAAAGAAGGAACATCCCCCACTTCTGGAATATGAAGGTGAATTCTTTGAACAGTCTAGAGCAGTGGCTCCCAACTTTTTGGGCACCATGGACTGGTTCTGTGGAGACAGGTTTTTCCGTGGTCTGGAGGGGGTGCAGTTTCATGTGGTACCTGCATCCCACGGAAGGGGCTTTGCTTGTTTGTGCAGCCCAGTTTCTGGCATGCCACGGCCTGGTGCCAGTCCACAGACCAGGGGTTGGGGATCAGTGGTGAAATTCAGCTGGCTCGCGCGATCCAGTAGGGCTGGTGGTGGGAAGCTCCGCCCACCCGGCTGGACGTCACCACGCCCTAATTTTGACTCTGCGCATGCGCAGAATTCTCTGCACATGTGTGGAGATGCGCGCGCTCACATTTGCGATCCAGTAGCTAAGGTAAGTCCATTTTACCCCTGTTGGGTACCCCTGGTTTAGAGCTATAGGCCAGAATGGGAAGACAGGAATGGCAAACTGCTTCCATACTCTTGTCAGGATAATCAAATGATCACCAAGAGTTATGTCTGATGAGAAGGTAGCTTTACCTTTTATAAATTATATATGTTGGTGTTTATTGATTTTATTTTTCTCATAAGCCATTTTGAATACTAGAGGAGGCAGATATAAATGTTAAAGAAACAAACAAGTACATACTGTTCTTATAAATGATCTATTCTGCATGCTTCCTCATTTACCTATGGAGGTGGGGTAGGCCAACACAAGATACTGATCCTGCTCTTCTACAACTATAACTAGCATATCACGTTTTTCATACTTGAAGAGAATACTTTTACCAGAATATTACTCTGTTTAAAATGGATTTGAGGTTCATAGATACAGGTAGTCGCGACTTACAACTTCATTTAGTGACCATTCAAAGTTACATCATTGAAAAAAGTGACTTGTGACCATTTTTCACACTTACTGCACAAGGGTGGGTTCTAAATTTTTTTACTACCGGTTTTGTGGGCGTGGCTTATTTTGTGGTCATGTGATGGTCATGTGACAATTCTTTAGGATTTAGCAGAGGTACTGGTCTACCAGGCTTTTAACTGCTTGCAGAGCTGTACTGGTCTGCCCATTTATTTTTGCAGGCACTGGTCTATTCATATATTTTTGCAGGCACTGGTCTACCACCAAACTGCGTTTTACCACTGATCAGCTGTAGGGCGGCCCTTTGAAGCCCCACCGCAAGAGTTTAAACAGTTTTTTTCCTTATAGCCCATCAGCTGGGACTCAGGAGGCAGCAATAGATTGGGGGTGGGGCCAAATAAAAGGTAAGAATAACGCAGGGGGTGGGTGGGTGAGCGGGGGGGGGGAACCAGTTCGGTGATGTCATATCGGGCTGAACTGGGAGGAACCCACCACTGTTACTGCACCTATAGGGAACCCTTGGTTTGTTTATTGACCACGCTGTTCACTTTACGAATGTGGATTCACTTAATGATCATGGTATTCGCTTAATGAACATTTCCAGGAACATCATACAACTGGGTTTGTCACATCACCAGTTTATGACAAGTTATGATTGTGATGGGCAGGTTTCATTACGGTCATAACTCGAGGACTATTTATTTATTTGCTGCCCATCTTGTATCCAATGACTCTGTATAGGACTACCTGTATTCGGAGCATGGGATCCAAAATGTGCTGATTGCTCCTGCTCATATAGGAGGTTTTCATTCTTGAGTATAGATCCACCACATAAAGCATCTCACTTTCAAGTATAATACATTCTAATACATCTATTGGAGATAGAAAATATCCTAAAAGATTTTTTTTCTTTTCTTTGGTTAATATTCTAAGCATGCCCAAATATTCCCCAGAGGATGCTGTCTAAATTGATTAAATATTCATAACATGATTCAGGCACACCTGCAGGGAGGAGGAGCGGAGGCATTATTTCACATAAAATAAATCAAATATTCATTTTCTATGGCCAATCAATCTGTCTTCAAACAAATGGCATTGCTGAAATTTGTCAAATGTGTTTGGTGCTCGGTAGATGACCTTTTTGTTCCGCATAGGACTAAATGTTGTGTCTTAAGAAAGACAATGGGGAAACAAGGCTGCGTGTCACTGAAAGGCATTGTTATCCAAGCTAAATGTTACAGTCCCTTAAAGAACTTTCTGGAGCTGGATAAACCTCTCTCTATTCTGTTGAAATTATATTTTACCGACAAATAAATTCAAGACAAAAATAGTTTGTTGTGAAAGTGACTGCCTGCGAAGGCTCCTGGATTGGGGGTGAAAGGCGAAAGAGGAATCAGTATGCTCCATCCCATATTTGGGTAGACCAGATTGCCCTGATAGATCTGTCTCATCGGAAAAAACACACACTCTCTCTGTTCTCAACAATCCTACGGGAAGACTAGGGAAGTCTAAGAGGCAAATAACCAATTCGTCATCTACAAAAATGGGCATTTCTCAATTTCAGATTTTTTTTCCCCCTCAAGTCACATCCAAATTTACCAGTCACTTTATCGGCCTGGATTTTTAATTATTCATGCTGGAACACACACTATGCACAGGAACTGCTGGAACAAACGATAAATGTGACATAGAGTGGGTGGTATTCAATCCAGACGACTATGATGAAAAATGCATGAGACATGGTGCAAACAGCAGGAAAAAGGGAATTCTGAAGCATTCAGTAGTAGTATAACTGAAACGCAACGTGAAAAATCTGCACAGCTTTTAAGGTAAGGGTCGAAGGTTATATGTAAAACAGTTGCCAAGTCAAATGAAAGGAGCTACACTTGCTGTGCTGTTTTCCTATTTATTTTGCCAACAGAGTTCCAAACCTGCTCTTAACAGCTAGCTTCCCTCTCAAATATGACAAGCGGAAGAAAATTGCTCTCTTTTAGATCCCCCTCACTGACATTACTGAGAAACTTTATTTATTCTGCTGGCTTTAGTCAGTCCGGATAAGATCTGCGTTGAGCAAAACAGCAACTCTATCCTATGAGTTAGCTTACTATTGAGCAGGTCACACAGAAGCCAATCTTCAAATCCTACTCTGTGATTCAATGGTAGTCAATCCTGCCACTGTAACAAGTTCTCTCTTTGTAGGGCGACCAAAGCTTCCATGTAAAGGAATTGTTGCTAAGACTGTAAGAAATCCACAATGCACTTTGAGTCGTGATCTAACAACTTAAAAACTTTGCAGAATATTTATCAGATGTCTACAAGGGAGGAAGATGAAAAAGAGAGATGAAGCAGTAATATTACTCTCTGTTTATCCAGTTGCCACATTCTTAGCAAGGATTTATTGAGATTAGAGAATGAAGTGCATCCAATAGATGTTTATTTCTTTTTTTGTGTGTATGTAATTTTCAACTGCCATTGATCCTTCTTTCCGCTTCTGATGTAAGTACATTTTACCCAGTGGAACAAATTTCAGTTAGGTTGTCAATGTAATTGGCAAGCAACAGACTGAATGTCATACATAAAAGTTAATCTGAAAGGCTTTCAGATTAAAGATAAAACTGTTACTCATTGAATGAAAAGATGTGTTGGGGACGGCAGCCATATTTTAGTTACTGTAGTTTTCAGGGACAAATATTCTCTGGTGCTGAAGGGTATACAAATGATACAAAATGACTTATATAAATATATAGCTTCCATTATATTATATTCAAATTAAATATGCCACTAATTATGAATATCCTCCAGACATAAGATATCGTATAATTTAATTGGATTTGGAGGCCTTCTTATTCCCCAAAAACAAGAACATTCCCATATCTGTACACACACACACACACACACACACACATTAGGGCTCCATAGCTTCTCTATTGAAATGCTTGGGGAAACAATCATGTTTTAAAGAACTCTGGACCATCATAAGGGTGGGAACCACACAAATATCTATATTTTATTTATTTTATGTAAAGACCACTACAGTCTCACACACACACCGTATTTTTCGGAGTATAAGATGCACCTTTTTCCCCCAAAAAAGAGGATGAAAATCTGGGTGCGTCTTATACTCCGAATGTAGCCCCGCCCAGCCTCCCAAATGGAGATTTCAGAGGCTGAAAGAAGCCTCTGAAAGAAGCTTCAGAAAAAAAGCCTCTGAAAGGCTTTTATCTAAAATAATATGGCATGCAACAGAAGAAGAATCAGCAAAGGTTGTAACCAAACTATGTTAACAAATCTGGAGAATGACACAATAACCAAGAGATCTGAAAAGGTTAATCTACATACCAATACCAAAGAAAGGAGATGGAACAGAGTACATAGTCCTTCAGAATAAAAGCCTCTGAAAGAAGCTTCAGAGAAAAAGCCTCTGAAAGAAGCTTCAGAAAAAAAGCCTTTTTTTCTGAAGCTCTGTTTCGGAGGCTTTCAGAAGCAGAAAAGAAAGGGTTTTTTTTCTGAAATGGAGTTTCAGAAGTTTCAGAAGCAGAAAGAAAAGGAAGGCACAGAGCTCACAACCAACGAACCTGTTGCTAAAATTCACTTCTGGAAATAGCTGATTGGGGGTATTCTGGGAAGCCGATCTACCCACCAATCAACTTTTTTCTTATTTTCCTCTCCAAAAACTAAGGCGTGTCTTATACTCTGGTGCATCTTTATACTCCGAAAAATACGGTATGGGTTTGGGCTTGCTTTTTGCCCATACCGATGATGAGGCACGACCACAAACCAGAAGCCAGACCACAGCTGCATCATTAACCACTTTAAACCCCTCCAATCCATACATGAAGCAAAATGATACACACCATGAAGATGTAGCACGACCACGAACGTGGAGCCAAACAAAAGCAACGCAGGCCACGAGTTCAAATCCCCTTGCAACTCAGACCAACCTGAGCACAGCCAAGCCCCCACCCTATCAGAATACCCCCCCACCCAATCAGAGCACAGCCAAGCCCCCTCCCAGTCAGAACACACCTCCACCCAATCAGAACACAGCCATGCTCCCACCCAATCAGTTCGTACTCCCACCGGCAGTTAAAAAGAAGAAACAACCACGATCACACATTGTTCCTAGAAGCACTAGGCTGAAGACACCAGCCTGAAGATGACGAATGAGACTTTGTCGAAACGTCGCCAAGGTACTTCCAATTTTATGCAGGAGAAAACCTGAATAACAAAAGACCTACATACAAATACCCGCAAAAACCTCAGAAAACAAACATATATATATATATATATATGTGTGTGTGTGTGTGTGTGTGTGTGTGTGTGTGTGTGTAAAATACAAAAATAAAAGAGCCACAAATTGGTTAAAAAAACAGAATAAAACTAATTAACAATTATAGCCCAGCCAAGATTGAACTGTATCCCAAATGCCCAATGGGAGAGCTGCCTTTTGAGCTGCTTCCGGAAGATAGTCTGATGGGAGTTTACTGGGGAGGCTGTTCCAAAGGATTGGTCGTGCCACTGAAAAAAACACTGTTGAGTCTTGTCACTGTCTCTCCTTCCCCCCCATGCCTAAACTGGAGAACCACCTGTAGATTCCCCTAGGAAAATACTGACAGGGCCAATTCCAATGGGTGAATGCATGTAGGACATCATAGTGCTTTAAATTATTACATTTGGAACACTGTAGGGGCTGTAGCACTGGTATAATATGCTCTCATTGATGCATGCTGATTATATTTTGGGCTTTTGCATTCTGAACCAACTGCAGCCTAACTGGTCTTTAAAGGTGGCCCCATTTACATTTCATTGCAGTAATCTAAACAGGTGGTGATTATGGTACATTGTGAGTCATATAGCAAGGTCCTCCTGCAACTGGCACACCGACTGAAGCTGGGCAAAGGCTCCCCAATTGCACCCTCCAGCTGCAGTTCCAGGAGGAGCTGTGAGTCCCTAAATTATGGATCAGCTCCTTCAGGGATAGGGCCACTCCATCAAGGGACATTACTGGAGCACTCTAATGGAAAGTGAATAACTTACCTAACTTTGTAAGGTTCAGTTTAAACCAGTTGCAGCCTCTAGGCATCTGGGCCAAACTTCAATGGCATCAGTGGACTAGGCTGGGATAATGATGCAAATCTGTGTATCATCCACACAGTGATGATGTCAAGCCTCAAACCATTGGACCGACTTTTCTAAGTTGTTTAACTGGAGGAAAGCCACATGGCTAATCTGCCCACCTTCCTTTACTGGAACTCCTGCTTAAGAGGGAGTAGACACAATATTCACTGTCCTCAATCCCTAACCTCAGTAAATGGTTTGGAAGATATTATGCTTGATGACACTGAAAGCTATTGAGAGCTCTAAAAGGAACAGGCTGGGCCTAATTCCCTCATCTAGGTCCTGACAAAAGTCATCTACTAATGCTACCAACGCTGTATCTGTTCCAATACCATTGACATTTTTACTAGAGCATTAAAAATGCATTTGCCTCCATGGAGGTGCAAAGGAGAGCTCTGTCTTATATCGGGCAGAGTTCATTTATCAAATTTTTTGATTTATATCCCACCTTTCCACCAAAGGCTGATTAATGTAGCCAATTTTTAATTTTTACTGGCAAATAATAAAATATAATCAAAACCATATAGGAACAAAATGCAATGTAAAACAAAAATAAAAAAGATAAAACTTTTATCTGAGCTCTGGTGGCTCAGTAGACCAAGGCAGTTATTAACATCCACTTACATCTGCTGCCTGCAATTACTGCAAGTTCAAATCCCACCAGGCTCAAGGTTGACTCAGCCTTCCATCCTTTCTAGGGTAGGTAAAATGAGGACCCAGATTGTGGGGGCAATAAGCTGACTTTGTATAAAATATACAAAAGTATGAAGGCTATTGCTTAACGCATTGTAAGCCGCCCTGAGTCTCTGGAGAAGGGCGGCATATAAATCAAATTAAAAAAAAAACTTGAAAATTTCAGGTAAACTTAAACTGGCATCCCCTTATAAAAAGCCCAATCGGGCTTTTGAGCGCAAGTGCTAAAATAAGCCCTCCCCAAAAATATTTAAACACAGAGCTGGAAATCAGATAAGACAGCAAGAAGAATCCCATCTTGCTCCACACACCCCAAAATTGCTTAACGCATTGTAAGCCACCCTGAGTCTCTGGAGAAGGGCGGCATATAAATCAAATAAATAAATAAAAAACCTCCCCAAAAACAAGGCCAAGCGCTTATTTCGGGGTTCAAAAAAATATAAGACAGGGTCTTATTTTCAGGGAAACACGGTATTTAAATTCTGTTTTAACTTCCAAAATATTACTACATCTCAAGTAGTAATAGTTTAGCATGGTAAATGGTAAAATATAGTGGACAACATCCAGGCAGGGAGAAACAGAACCACATCAAAGATACTGTTTGTCAGACCATATTTTAGCGTCTTGTCTCCAATCTGAACTATCAGTATTTCTTTCCTATTAAATACTTGATGAAGCCTCATTTTTTTCAAGTACAATTTACAGAAGATTGGCTGATACTGAAGTTTATAAAGTCATTAAGATGACAGCTTTCCATTTTGAAACTTGTTCTAGGACAAATTGGACAAACTGTTCAACAGGGAGTACTTCAAGGAGGCAGTACTTCTGCAAGGCAGAACTTGAAATTTCTTGGTAATATACTCATACCATATTCTCATAAATGTGGATTGGAACAATATTATATTAGTGCCTGTTGACTGCCAAACAATTCTTGGGAGACTGCTAAAAAAAGTTCCTGCCTGCCTGCCTGCCTCCTCCCTCCTCCCCATCCTTTCCTTCCTCCCTCCCTCCCTTGCTTGGTTACTTACTTATTTACTTACTTATAGTTATACTAGAGAAAATTGGAGCCTTGTGAATGTTCATTGTACTTAGATGGAAAGAAACTATTAATGCGCCACTTCTTGAACACTGAAAGATTCAGAAAGTTGATAGTAAGTAGACAATGCACACGGCTGGCGTTCTGTAGGCTTTTAATCACAAAACCAGATGCAGTAATATAAATGCCATTTTTTCACCAAAGCATTCCAGTTCCACATAAATAATAGAAAGTTTATCTGATGTGTAAATTGCTTGTTCAATTTCTGGTGAATTTTTAATCTGATGAGAGCTTTGACAAGATAGTGTTAGATGCTAGAAAACAACACACAATTATTATGATGGGGCAGTTGCTTTTCATGTTGCAGTTCTATTTATCTATTTATGAATACCGGTACATACCAAGGATGGGTACTACTTACCTTTACTACCGGTTTGCAGTGGGGCCATGCTCTTTTGCACATGCACAGAAGCATTTTGATGATGTTGGGGTTGGTGGGCGGGGCCTCCCGCCGGTTTTACTATCGGTTCTATAGAACCGGTGCGAACTGGGGGTAACCCACCACTGATACATACCTGTACATGCACAGCTATTTGTTACAATTATAATATATTTGGGGCTTCATTATTATACATTTTTACTAGATGGATGAACATTGCTAATTGCTTATGAACAGGCACACCGGAAATCTAAATGAGTCCACCGCCTGTTTTTCCAACTGAACTTGAATAAAATGCTTCTCAAGAAAAGGCATCTTGGAAATCAAATTTAGATGATTAACTGCTCCCACTAAATTGTATTTAGGTACAAAGCAACATTACAGGGAGGTGAATTGAAAATACATTAAACGCAAAAGCTTCTTTGAGAACTGCAAAAAATTGAGTTTTGAGTTGCACCAGCGGAGCTGTATTTTAAGAAGAAAATATATTGTTATCAACTTGCCCTGCGCTAGAAATGCACTTACTGTAATGCACAACTCAAATGGAAGGTTTCTAAATATAAAAGAAAATGTTAAAAAGAACTAATATGCCAGAAAAATGGAAAACAAGTTTAGTTTGCCTCTTCATAGGTTTTTGGCAGATCCTCAATGTGCGGTATGTATTTTAGACTTAGTATTTAAGACAAAATGACTGCAGTGCCTAAAGAAAGTCATTACTTAAGTCATTGCTTAAATAGACATAGTAAAAACTTTGAGTCTGCAATACTGCAGAGATGCAACCCACACCACTATCTATTTCGGTGCACTTCATTTGGGCTGCAGCAATGCCATGCTCTGTCAGTGCATATTCAGCTGCAAACATGCCGCAGTGTCAGCAACATTACCCTTGTCAATACAAATTTTCACAAAGCACAAACGTTGCACCATCTCTTTATTTAACACCTTCCAAACTCCTAATGTCTGTTTTACATTCCCCACAAAGATTGGGTGGGAGGTAAATAATGGAACATCATTTTCCAAATCAACATCCATTTATGCTTTAATACTCTCAATGTGAACATCAAATGCAAATTTTCTTAAAACCTGATAAGCAGAGGCTTTAGAATGGTCTTAATATACGAAGATTTTCTTGTACATATTCATTAAGCAAACTATAGGACCTTCTAAATTTCTAGATTAAAAAAAAAATAAATTGTCATCCATTTTAACTCTCTTGTACCAGCTTTCATTAAAAATGTTTGATTTGCTCAATAGAAAGTAATTTCCCCTAGGCATTATTTATGAATGATAAACATAATTTTGAGTCATATTTTAAGGGATTTATGTATTCTAGGGGTTATCATGGATTTATTTTTGTCACTGAAGACCCAAATAACTTAAGTGATCAAGATCAACAATTACTATACTAGCTGGTATAAAAGCTACAATCACAGGATCATATGGGTTTATTTATTCATTGATCCAATTTCTATATGTAGCTACCCATATCAATCAGTGACTCTGGGAGGCCTACAATTCCAAAAATATACAAAATTTAAAATAGTATGATTTTTTTTTACAATCAATAAAAACAATAAAACATCCAAAATAAATATACACAGCAGCTGAGCTATTTGGCTAGTTAGCAATACAGCCAGGAAATGGGGCCCTTAACACAATCAGTGCCCCAAGTTTTTAAAGCTTTATGAAAGGCCAACAGGATTGAGGCCATTCTAATCTCTGACAGGAGGGTATCTTCCAATATTGCTAATTGTTGACAAGAGGATATTTCACAGAGCAGAAGCTACTGCAGAAAAGGCTCATCTTCTCCCTGCTAGCTGACATTACAGGTGAAACTCGAAAAATTAGAATATCGTGCAAAAGTTCATTTAGTTCAGTAATGCAACTTAAAAGGTTAAACTAATATATGAGATAGACTCATTACATGCAAAGCGAGATAGTTCAAGCCTTGATTTGTCATAATTTTGATGATTATGGCTTACAGCTCATGAAAACCCCAAATTCACAATCTCAGAAAATTAGAATATTGTGAAAAGGTTTAATATGCTAGGCTCAAAGTGTCCCACTCTAATCAGCTAATTAAGCCATAATACCTGCAAAGGGTTCCTGAGCCTTTAAATGGTCTCTCAGTCTGGTTCAGTAGGAATCACAATCATGGGAAAGACTGCTGACCTGACAGTTGTGCAGAAAACCATCATTGACACCCTCCATAAGGAGGGAAAGCCTCAAAAGGTAATTGCAAAAGAAGTTGGATGTTCCCAAAGTGCTGTATCAAAGCACATTAATAGAAAGTTATGTGGAAGGGAAAAGTGTGGAAGAAAAAGGTGCACAAGCAGCAGGGATGACCGCAGCCTGGAGAGGATTGTCAGGAAAAGGCCATTCAAAAGTGTTGGGGACTTTCACAAGGAGTGGACTGAGGCTGGAATCAGTGTATCAAGAGCCACCACACACAGACGGATCCTGGACATGGGCTTCAAATGTCATATTCCTCTTGTCAAGCCGCTCCTGAACAACAAACAGAAGCGTCTTACCTGGGCTAAAGACAAAAAGAACTGGTTTGTTGCTCAGTGGTCAGTGGTCCAAAGTCCTCTTTTCTGATGAGAGCAACTTTTGCATCTCATTTGGAAACCAAGGACCCAGAGTCTGGAGGAAGAATGGAGAGGCACACACTGCAAGATGCTTGATGTCCAGTGTGAAGTTTCCACAGTCTGTGTTGATTTGGGGAGCCATGTCATCTGCTGGTGTTGGTCCACTGTGCTTCATTAAGTCCAGGGTCAACGCAGCCATCTACCAGGAGATTTTGGAGCACTCCATGCTTCCTTCCGCAGATGAGCTTTATGGGGATGCTGACTTCATTTTCCAGCAGGACTTGGCACCTGCCCACTGTTCTGTCCCTGTTTCACACACGCACCCAAACAGGCAGCTGAGGGTTAAATAAACCTTGCAAACACCAAATTCCAGTGATAAGAGGCTTGGCAGCAACCCAGTAGCTGCTTGCCAAGAACTTTACTCAGAGAAGGAGGGATTGTTCCTCCACCAGATAATACAGACAAGATACCCACAGTCAAATAGGATTGTCACGTCCAGTCCGTAATTAAGTTCAAGGCAGATAAGCGTTGTCTCCAAAGGTACAAAGTGACTCGCCAGAATTTTAGCTTTGTCCATCACAGAGTCTGAATGGCTACCACACTCCCTTTTATACCCTGTGGGGTGTGGTCCAGTGACTCAGCTTAATCTCTGGCATGCCTCCTTTTCTGCTGTGTGCGCTTATCTCTCCGACGCTGGCGTGGATCCAGCCAAGACTTATCCCCTTCGCTGTCCGACTGTGACTGCTCGGGGATACCTGGCTCCTGGCCAATCTCTTCTCCTTCGGGAGACACCTGAGGCATTGCCAGAGAGGAGGGTCCTGGAGAGGAAGGCCTGGCCAACTCCTCTCCTTCATGTTTGGAGCCTTCTTCCTCCGATAAGACGGGCTCGGAGGTCGGAGCCACAACACCCACACTGCCAAAAGTACCAAAACCTGGTTCAATGACCATGGGATTACTGTGCTTGATTGTCCAGCAAACTCGCCTGACCTGAACCCCATAGAGAATCTATGGGGCATTGCCAAGAGAAAGATGAGAGACATGAGACCGAATAATGCAGAAGAGCTGAAAGCTGCTATTGAAGCATCCTGGTCTTCCATAACACCTCAGCAGTGCCACAGGCTACTGTGCATCCATGCCATGCTGCATTGAGGCAGTAATTGATGCAAAAGGGGCCCAAACCAAGTACTGAGTACACATGCATGCTTATACTTTTCAGAGGTCCGATATTGTTCTAAAGAAAATCCTTGTTTTATTGATTTCATGTAATATTCTAATTTTCTGAGATTGTGAATTTGGGGTTTTCATGAGCTGTAAACTATAATCATCAAAATTATGACAAATCAAGGCTTGAACTATCTCGCTTTGCATGTAATGAGTCTATCTCATATATTAATTTCACCTTTTAAGTTGCATACCTGAAATAAATGAACTTTTGCACGATATTCTAATTTTTCGAGTTTCACCTGTATTTGGCTGATGGGATCTGTAACATGCCCAATCTGCTAGATAGAACTGAACAGGTAGAGATTCTTGGAAAATGGCGGTCCCTCAGGTAACCCCATCCCAAGCTGTATAGGGCTTTAAAGGTGATAACCAGTTTGAACTGCACTTGGAAACATACTGGTAACCAATGAAGCTCAGGCAATAGTGATGTTATGTGTGCTCTATATTTGGTACCACTTACTACCCATGCAGCCACATTCTGCACAAGTTAAAGTTTCCAAATGCTCTTCAGGGGCAGCTCCTGAAGTAGAGTATGTTGCAGTAATCTAAACAAGAGGTTACAGATACATGGGTGACAGTGACCAGGGCCTTCCGATCAAGGAATGGGCACAACTGACACACTATCCTAAGGTGAACAAACACTCTCCTAGATATGGTCTCCTGGTCTTTGAGTAGGAGGCATGAATCTAAGAGGACCTGCACATCAGGTCTGTCTAAGGTACAACAACCCCATCCAGGACTAAAGATGGAATAACCTTGATTCTGGAAGGTCCATATATTCAAAAACACTCAGTCTTGCTAGGTTTGAGTTGGAGACTTTCACCCATCCAGTCCCCAACTGCCTCCAGACACCGGGATAGGGTGTTTACAGCATCACTCAAGGGGCATAGGGTAGAAATATAAAGCTGGGTGTCATCTACATATTGATGATATTACACCCCAAACTGTGGGATCATCTCACCCAGCAACCTTATATAAATGCTAAATAAAAGGGGAGAGAGAACCAACCCTGAGATATCCCATAAAATAGGGCCACAGGCTGGATCTCTCTCCCTCTATCACCATCGACTGGAACTGACTCAGGAGAAAAGAAGAAAACCAACACAATACAGTGTTGCCCACCTACAGTTTCCGCAGCTGGCCCAGAAGGATACCATGATCAATGGTATTGAAGGCCACTGAGAGATCAAGAAATGACAGGATGGATGCGCTACTTCTATCCTGCTCCTGCCAGAAGTCATCCATGAGTGCTATCAATGCTTTTCAGCATTAAATTCTGGTCTGAACCCCAACTGAAAGGGTTTTAAGAAGGTTGGAAGGTATTTTGGAGATCATTCTAGTTCAACCTCCTGCCCAAAGCAGGAGCCTTCATATAACTCTAGATAATTCACTGTCCAATTCTTTCTTGAAAATCTCCAGTGATGGAGTATGGTATCTAGGCAAGCTGCTCCTTCACTTGCTTCATACTTCTCGTAATCAAGAAGTTCCTTGTTACAAGTTTGGAATTTCTCCTTTAACACTTCCCTCTCCAGGCACTATGGAGAATCAATCCATACCCTCTTTTTCTGTGCCAGCTTTCAAATATTAGGAGACTGCTATCGTATATTTCTTTAACCCTCTCTTCTTTAGGCTAAAAAAGTCCAGTGCCTTTAACTTAAATGTTCTTGATAGAATTTAGCCTCCAAGCCTTTACCAATTTTCATTCTCTGCATTTTTCCAGTTCAAAGCATCCTCCTTGTACCATAAAATGACAACCAGAACTGGACACAATATATTATATGTAATCTGACCAGTACTGCATAGAGTGGAACCAGAAGTTCCCATGACTCTGATACAGATAGTCCTCAACTTACAACAGTTCGCTTAGTGACCGTTCAAAGTTACAACAGCACTGAAATAAGTGATTTAATTACCATTTTTCACACTTACGACCGTTGCAGCATCCCCATGGTCACGTGATTCAATTTGGACAGCCGACAGTTTGACAGCTGACTCACATTTATGATGGTTTGCAGTGTCCCAGGGTCATGTGATCCCCTTTTGCAACCTTCTGACAAGCCAAGTCAATGGGAAACCAGATTCACTTAACAACCATGTTACTAATTTAACAACTGCAGTGATTCACTTAAGAAATGTGGCAAGAAAAGTCGTAAAATGGAGCAAAACTCACTTAACAAATTTCTCACCCAGCAGCATGAACTTTGGGCTCAATTATGCTTGTAAGTTGAAGACTACCTGTACTGTATTTCTGTTAATAACACTCAAGACTGCATTGGCTCTTTTGGCTGCTGCAGCAAATCCATTCATGCTGGTGGTTCATGCTTAATCCGTGGTCTGTTGGGACTCTAAGATACTTCTCACTGCCGAGTCAGAAACCTCCAGTCTTTTTATAATGTCTCTGTTTTTTTCCTCTCTAAGTGCAAAAAGAACCCATATTTCTCACCAATGAGCAGCCTATTGTTGGATAGGAATCAATGTTGAAATCCACTGAGATCTTTTTGAAGACCTAGAAGATCTTTTTTAGCCTATTCTTTGTGTGGCAGGCAAATCTGATAAGCATCCTTTCTATCTCTTATGTAAGCCATTTACAAAAATGCTGATGAGCATTGGAATAGATCCCTGGGGTGACCCACTGGACATCTTCTTTCATACTGATACCTTTCCTAGACAGTCATATCAGAACAATTCACACATTGATGCTGGATAACATATTATGAATGGAATAAATACTTGTGGAGTAAACTTCTAATGAAGGTTAGGTTGGCCTTTAATATGCTTTTTTAAAAAAAGATTAGAAACTGAAGCTTATTTATTCATCAGGCTGATTTTATTTGTTGAACTAATTACTGTTTATTCATTATTTAAGTGGTTAAGCATTTTATTGTTCTAGTTTTTTTTCTTCTACATTTTATTGCATTCACTATAATTATAATTGTAACATCATTTTAGTATTTCTTAATAAGCAGTAGTTTAAAAAATGTGAACAAATAAATAAGCTGCAGCAATAAGGAGGGCGGAAAAGACCACATTTGACTGCAGGGAATTTATTGTATGCATAAAGTTGGAAAGATTTGGCACTAGCCACAGGGGATGATAGGAATGGTTGGGAGAGATGACGGAATTTGCTAAATTGATTTCTTTGATCAGAGGAAAGATAATAATTATAATTATTACTGATTGAAAACTGTTCCTGGACTTTTTGTGTCTCATGATTTATGGCTGATGCTGTTAATATGGCTCTACACTACATCCTACAACATCTTGAATCTCCAAAGACCTATGCAAGGGTCCTCTTTGTAGATTTTAGTTCAGCATTCAATACCATCATTCCAGACACACTTCTAACTAAGCTAAACCAGCTACAGGTACCTGAACACACTTGCAAGTGGATCATAAGCTTCTTAACAAACAGGAAGCAGCAGATGAAGCTAAGCAGAATTGCATCAGATACCTGTACAATTAGCACAGGGGATCCCCAAGTCTGTGTGCTCTCCCCACTTCTCTTCTCTCTGTATATCAATGACTGCATCTCTAACGATTCATCTGTTAAACTACTGAAGTTCGCAGATGACACAACAGTGATCGGTCTCAATCAGGACAATGATGAATCTGCATACAGACGGGAGGTTGAACAACTAGCCTCGTGGTATGACCAGAACAATCTGGAACTGAACACACTCAAAACCGTAGAAATGGTGGTAGACTTTAGGAGAAACCCTTCCATACTTCCACCTCTCACAATAATAGACAACACAGTATCGACAGTATCAAATTTCTAGGTTCTACCATATCGCAAGATCTAAAATGGACAGCTAACATCAAAAACGTCATCAAAAAAGCACAACGAAGAATGTTCTTTCTGCGCCAACTCAGAAAGCTCAAACTGCCCAAGGAGCTGCTGATACAGTCTACAGAGGAATTATTGAGTCTGTCTATATTGAGTCTATAACTGTCTGGTTTGGTTCTGCAACCCAACAAGACAGATACAGACTTCAGAGGATAATTAGAACTGTAGAAAAAACAATTGCTACCAACCTGCCTTCCATTGGGAACCTGTATACTGCATGAGTCAAAAAGAGGGCTGTGAAAATATTTACAGATCCCTCATATCCTGGACATAAACTGTTTCAACTCCTACCCTCAAAATGACACTATAGAGCACTGCACACCAGAACAACTAGACACAAGAACAGTTTTTCCCTGAATGCCATCACTCTGTTAAACAAATAATTCCCTCAACACTGTCAAACTATTTACTAAGTCTGCACTACTATTAATTTTCTCATTGTTCCCACTACCCATCTCCTTCCACTTATGACTGTATGACTGTAATTTTGTTGCTTGTATCATTTGTACCCTACGACTATCATTAAGTGTTGTACCTTATGATTCTTGATAAATGTATCTTTTCTTTTATGTACTCTGAGAGCGTATGCACCAAGACAAATTCCTTGTGTGTCCAATCACACTTGGCCAATAAAAATTCTATTCTATTCTATTCTATTCTATTCTATTCTATTCTATTCTATTCTATTCTATTCTATTCTGATTATTAGACCTGATAGATTGTAGAAAGAGGATTTTCTTTTAACCATAAAGAGGTAAATTTATAATTGTATTTACAACTGCTTTAAAGGAAATTGGAAGCCACTTTTTTGTATTTAGCTTTCTCTTTGATTTCTTTCTTTTTCCAGTTTGTATTGGATTTTATCTTCCTTTAAAGAAAAATCTATATGTACAATATATGTATATGTACAGTATGTACAATGTGTACCCACACTCCACATTTGAATAGCTAAAGAGCAGCAATTCTATTGCATTTTGTTATTGTAGCATGCCTTTGCTCTAAGGCTGTTCATAGTATGCATACAACTAGCCATTATATAGATCTCCATTGTATCTCATAGTGCCTTGATTCTTGGATCAAGTACAGGGGTGGGTTCTACTTACCTTTACTATCAGTTCGCAATGGGAGCGTGCGCATGCACTTCTGTGCATACGCAGAAGCTTCTGTGCATGCACAGATCGTCCATTATGATGTCCAGGCGGGTGGGCGGAGCCTCCCGCCACTTTTACTACTGGTTTGCAAGAACCGGACAGAACCGGGAGCAATCCATCACTGATCAAGTACCAATAAACACATTTTCTGTCAAGAAGTAAGCTTTTACAAATTTTAATGATGACATTCTAATTACAGGGTTTTTAAATTGTTTTAGCACATATTCAGAACACAAGACAAAATAACTTTAGCAAGTTTCAAAATTAGAATGAAGAAAGTTATAAATACAATTCCTGGAATACATGAAAATTAGATTCCGAAGTTGACCACAATTACTATACAACTTCAAAACATTGCTTTGTTGCAGAAATGTCTTGATGCACAAAGGATGACTAGGTTTCTTTACCTTACATTCCTGTCTTTTATTGGAAAGTATCTAGAAGGCGTTAAACTTCTGGCCTACCTCTTGAGGCCATGAACATCTTTCAATCTTGTAATCACAAAGAATCTTAGAGATAAATGCATGTTTTAATATCTAAAGAGAAGAACTTCCTAGATATAGTGAAATTCATATGACTCAGATTTAAATTTAACAAAAAGAACGTTAAATAAGAATAGTTTTCAAGTCTTAAAATAATTATGCTTACTTTTCTATTAAATCCAGCGTTACTCCTGGTACCAATCTCACACTCTTCTGCATGCAAAACCTGTAGAGAAAAGAAGAGATGAGAAGTAAATCACACTAATTAAATACCTAAGGATATGGGTAATCCAAATGGTGTATGGCAGGAACAAGTCTCTCATTATAACTGGTTTTAAAATATATATAAATATACGCAAGGAGCGGCAAAAGTTTTTTTTTTTTGCTGCAGAGCAGGAAACAATACTTGCTGTACTCATAACTATGCAGTGGCCTCCATTATTGCTGTGTCAAGTCTATCTATTTTAAGAGCAACAGACATACATTTCCAAAAGAAAGGGCAGGAGGAGAAACATGTAATTATTCATTACAATATTAGGGACCAACGCTAAATAAAGCTGATCCTACAAGTGGGAGTTTCAACAGTTTCAACAGATGCTGAAGGTAAAAGCAACAGTACCCAAGTCAAAAAAAGAAGTCTGAATAACTATCCCTTTTGGTCTTAACAATTTAATCTTTGACATATAACCGCTCATTTAGTAACCATTCAAAGTTACAATGGTACTAAAAAAAGTGACTAATGACTGGTTTTCACACTTATGACCACTGCAGTATCTCATGTCATGTGATCAAAATGCAGGTGCTTGACAACTGGCATGTGTTTATGAGAGTTGCATTGTTCTGGGGTCATGTGATCACCATTTGTAACCTTTCTCAGCAGACTTTCAACAAAGTCAATGGGGACAGTCAGATTTGCTTCATGACCGCATGATTCGCTTAACAACAGCAGTGATTTGCTTAACAACTGTGGCAAGAAAGGTCATAAAATTGAGCAAAACTCACTTAACAACTGCCTTGCTTAGCCATGGAAATTTTGGGCTCAATTGTGGCCATAAATCTAAAACTACCAGTATTCCGCTTATATAAGAGTCATCAACAGTGACCAGTTTAAGAAAGTAATAAACATTGGCCTGTAGCTGTGAATTACAGCAACCCTTCTTCCTTCTCCAGTCTGTTTACATGTGCGCTTTATCATTCTTCCACTCTTTTCTTCCCATGCTTTTTCTCTGATGTTCCTCCGCTCTGGCCTTTTCTTCATTGTTCAGGAGCCCTTCCTCCAGGTAGTGCTTTAATTTTTCAGAAAAAGCAGCATTACAATTTATGTATATACGTGTGCAAACTAAAGGCAGAATTCAAGAGAAGGTATGCTGTACACGGGCACACACAGAGCAAACCTGATCTTCTAATGCCTTAGCTTTCTGTTTTGAAACTCTATAGCAGTGATGGCTAACCTTTTTGCCATCACGTGCCAAGAACGGGAGGAGCATGGTGGGGTCACATGCACGTGTGCCCACATCCATAATTCTATGTGCCCTGCCCCCCCCCCCGTGCTCCCCCCGCTTTTGGCACGTGATGGCATGGTGGGCCCGGTAGGCCCATTTTTTGCTCTCCCCAGGCTCCAGAGCCTTTATAGGAGCCTGGGGAGGGCAAAAACGGCCTTCCCCACCCCCTCCAGAGGCCGGAAACAGTGTGTTTCCTGACTTCTGGTGGGCCCAGAAGGCCCGAAAATCAGCTGGCTGGCACATGCATGCATGCTGGAGCTGAGCTCGAGTGCCCACCGATATGGCTCCGCGTGCCACCTGTGGCACCCGTGCCATAGGTTCGCCATCACGGCTCTATAGAGACTTGTCCGGTTGCTGTGTCTGCTGCTGCCACTGGGAATGGGAAGTCCTTCTGTGAACCTAGAATTTTTAAGTAGTTCTGCCACTTAATGTCTGTTTTACAACATTTCTGCATTAAGTGCTTTGATAATCATAAAATGTGATGTCCTTGACTAAGGAACATAGAAATCAGCCTGTTACTTTCTTCAGAGGACCATGTTCCTATAAAATTTGGAAGTGTACTTTTATTTTATGCTAATTGTCCCCCTTTTCTCTATTTAATCATCCAATTCAGCAATTTTTAATATCACTGTCAACTTTTTTGGTCTTGTTTAACCAAACTTCAAATGCTATGAAATATTTTGTGAGTACCATCACAATCTGGGTGCCATACTAAATGTTGACTACTGAAGACTGAGTATTCAAAGTTGTCTTACATTCATTTGTACTTTGTGCATCATACAAGCCTTCTTGCTGGGTAGATTTCTTTTTTAAATATGTCTCCAAGAATGAAAAACAGATTGTATATAGATAATGGAAAATGTGGTTGGATGCCAGAAAAAGACACAATGATTTATGCGTTTTATATCCAATTTTTATTTTAATATGTTTTAATTTAAGCATCGGGTATCATCATGTATTCAATCCTCTAAAATACTATAAATCAAATTTCTAATGTAAAACTGCAACTATACAATAAAACTAAATGAGTGTATTAGCAATGTTTGATTCTAAAGCCTTGATACTCAACTAGTTTCCATTCTGGAGACTTGAGGAGGGCATTTGGCATTTGACTAGATCGTTTTCTTGACCACGGCCTTTCATAGCTAATTTGATCAAGCTGAAAGAGACTGACTGGACAGATCTAGAGAATGGTAAATGAATTTTTGTAGTAAGGATCACAATGCTAGATATACAGAAAGAGATAAGAAGTCCACTCTGAACTTATTAACTCCCTGATAGTCACTGTATCCCTTCTTAAATAAAGTACTCAAGATGATAGTGTTGAAAACCTCCAGATGCTTTTGAAAAAAGTGATTATCTAAACCCACTCCAATGTGATGAATAGCTTCTACAAGAGCCAGGGTGAGGGTGATCTTATTACTTCATCTTATTCTTCCAGCAGCTTTTGGGATTGTCAATGATTATATTATTTTGGATTGACTGGGAGTTATTGGGAGTTACTGAACTCCTAGCTACTCTACTACAGTAAAAAAAAAAAGCAATGGAGAACAATAATGTGAAAATTAACAAAACAAAACATTAACATATCCACATAAAAAACAAGTATAAGAATCATCTAGAAAGCACTCTGCCAAAAGAATATCTGCAAAGTATCTTTTACAGATGTTTGATGGTAGAAATCAACATCAATGGACAGTTTGCACTGCAAATTCTGAAAATTATGCAGACGTCAGGTTGGAGTAAAAGAGGAATGTATAATCATAAACAATTCCAGTTACGTGCTGGATGATGATAATCCAGCCTTCTAATAACCAAACAGCTTCTGTCATGAACTGCAGGGGTTGGTTACAACAATGAAGGGCAAGGAGAACCATTTGCTTGTTTATTTGTTTAATAAATGTTTATCGAAACTCATCCAACAAAAGGAATTTGGGCGGTGAAAAATAAAAACAATGCAATTACTGAAAAACATTAAAACAAGTAAGACAATGTTGAGACTCCAATAAAGTTCACATTAGTAGGCCAAACACACTATGCCAGCTCCATTAGCATTCTGGCCCCAGTGATTGTGGGAAAAGCCAGATCTTCACTGCTTCCCTGAAGGTCAATGGGATCAGGCAATCCAGAGAGAAGCTATTTCATCAAGGCAGGTGCCATGACAATGAAGGCAAACTTCCAAAGTCCCGTCAACTGACACTTTTACTGAGGGGAGTCAAAAAATCTAGTGGGAATTGGCAGAGTCCATTAGGGGTAGGCTTCTTGCCATGTAGAACTTTAAAGATAACAACCAGCACTTTGAATTGGCACCCAGAAGCCTACTGGCAGCCGGTACAGTTCATGTAGCAGTAATGTTATACGTGGGCAATTGCAGTGTGTGCACAAAGACGGTAGTCTTTGACTTAACCATTAGCTTAATTATCATTTATTATTATCATTTACGACACCTCTGGAAAAAAAGCTATTAATGACCAGTCCTCACATGATCAAAATTTGGGTGTTTGGCAACCAGCATGTATTTACAAAAGATTACACATCATCTAAGTCATGTGATTGCCATTTACAATCCTCCCAGCTGGCTTCCATCAAGCAAAGTCAAAGGGGAAAGCGGGATTTGGTTAATGACTGCAGTGATGCATATAACGACCACAGCAAAAAAAAAAAAAAAGATTGTAAAATTGGGCACGACTCAGTTTAATAAGCACTTTGCATAACAGTTGCTACCTGTATCACTGATGCCTTTGCATTCTAATCAGGCTAAAACTTTCAAACACTTTTCAAGGGCAGCTCCATGTACAGCATGTTGCCATATTATGCCATAATCCAGTTGGGAAGGGATTAAGGTGTGAGTGACTATGAGCAGTGCCTTCTGATAGGTAGGAATGGGAAAAACTAGCATAAAGGATGTATTTTTGTCCTTCAAGCAGGAGTTAGGAGTCTAAGATGATCCCCAGATTGCAAATTAACTTCGGCTGGGGAAGTGTAACCCTAGTTAGTTAAAGATGGCAAATCATTTTAGGGGCCCTAAAACATATTCACTTAGTCTAATCAGTACTGAGTTAAGCCACGTTTTCCTCATCAAGATCCATCCAGGCTCTATATAGGATTAGGAAAGCACCTCAGCAGTATCACTTCGACAGTCCAAATAGAAATGCAAATTGAATGTTATCAGCATACTGATACTTGACCCTAAGTCACCTAGCATTTTCAGGTAAAAGTTATACAACAGTGGGAAGAGAGTCAAGCCCTATACCCTCCCTGCAATACCAATTGGAACCAGACTTGAAGGAAGGAGGAAAACCATGCCTGCTACTACCAACTCCAGAACAAATAGTATCTGATCAATAGTACCGAGAACAAATAGAAGCAAGATAGATACACTCCTCCCATCTCGAGTCAGCCAGAGGTCATTTACAAGCACAATCCTTGCTGTCTTGATAGTATATCCCAGGCTGAACCCTGACTGTATTCGGTCCATATAAACAGCTTCCCCCAGAGCCCTTTGAAACCTACCACCTTCTCAAAGACAGCCCCCCCCCCCCCTCTCAAAAGGATGAAGAAAGTTGTCTAATACTGCATGACATTTTGTGTTATGTAGCAATGCAGAGAACCTTTGCTGGGGGTGAAGAGTCTGTCTCTTGCTTCTTGGGAGAAACCTCAAGTGTTGTATTTTATGACCAGGTGCCTTTTGATTAAGGATTGCTGCCTAGCTGGGACAAGCCTCCCACATTCCTAACAGAGAATGGCCCTATGTCAAGTGCTTTCCTTTGGAAAGGAAAATAAAACGCTCATCTGGGGTCAGGTCTAATAAAGTATTTCCACCCATTACAAAGCTTTCATTTTGTTTCCCCCTCAGGGCCTGGCACAACAACATAGGAGCAGAAGGGAAATAAAGCTGAGGCTTCAGAAATTTCAAGGTGATGTCAATTGTGCAAAGGAAACAGAATAATGAATCATATCAGGCTGTTTTTGATTAATAAGGAAAACATCCTTTCTCAGGCAAAGCCAGTTCATTGTTGGTTCATGTGCTTTGGATTCAGTTTAATGGCACACTTTGATGGCACAATTCATAACTTTAATTATAATCTACCTTTTTAAAAAACCTGTACTCCAATTTCCCAGGTGTCCAATCAGCTTAGTAAAGGAATAATTCAAGTCCTCTCCTTTAAATAACTGTTTCTGTCTCCAGGCTAATTCCACACTTGACAAAACTATTTTATTCTAGCCATTCTATTACATACCCTATGTATGTTCTCTTATGAACAGAAAGATAAAATAAATTGGTTTGCTTAAGTTGTGTTCCTTCTACATTCATATTTTTTTAAAACAAATACATAAATGCACACATATTTTCCCTTCTGATATTCTGAGAGGAAGAAATGTCATGAACCAAAGCAATGTACCAATATTTTAGAAACCATCAGTAATTTGAAACATGATCATAGAGGGCACTGTAAAATCTATACTGGCAATTTGTTATTAAACAGTACAAAAATGAAATTATCTAGTGGTATAAAATATGACACACTCAGCAAATACATTTCAAAAAATTTTATAATACCTAACAACAAATGCTTATGGCAGCAATCTTAACAGTATCAACTCCAGACAAGCTATAACTCTATGATTACACAGGGAAAATAATTAAAAAATAGCACAGAAAGTAAACATTACCTTTATGCAGTTTATTAAGTTGGAACCTCTAGATCAGGAGTGTCCAACCTGCAGCTTCTGGGCCGCATACAAAGTTGGACAGCTAATAATACAGCCCCACAAGATTGTAAACTTTTAACCAGGGGTGAAATCTAATTTTTTTTGCTACCGGTTCTGTGGGCGTGGCTTAATTAGTGGGCAGGGCTTGGTGGTAAGGTGACTGGGTAGGCGTGGCTTGTTGGTCAGGTGGGTGTGGCCAGGTCAATGTCACTTCTTTGCCCTTTTTTAACCTACAAAACACAACACAATACAACTGGCTCACCCACAATGTAAAAACAGCTGTGCTAGACCCAAAATGGCCCCTGCAACAAGCAGGAACCTCACACAGGGACAAAAAGTCCAAAAAACCAACTTTCACACTTTACACACACACAAAACAACACAACACAACTGGCTCATCCACAATGTAAAAGCAGCTGTGCTAGACCCAAAATGACCCCTGCAACAAGCAGGAACCTCACCCAGCCCCCAAAAGCCCAAAAACCCAACTTTTACACTTTATACACATAAAATTCCACATACAGCTTTGTGAGATTTTGTGTGTTTGTGTAGTTAGAGTGAAACACTACAAAAACACACTAAATCTCAGAAAGCTGCACAAATATTATTTTATTTTATTTTATTTTTATTTTTATATAAAAGCAGCTAAATTTAAAACTTCCTAAACTTTGAATGGCTAGGTCTAAAAAAAGAACAACTTAAAAAAAAACCCAATTAACTATTTTTTTTAAAACTCCCAAAGGGGAAAAATCCCAATAGAACAGGGGTCTCCAACCTTGGCAACTTTAAGACTTGTGGACTTCAACTCCTAGAATTCCTCAGCTAGCTGGCTTTCCTTGCCAAGGTTGGAGACCCCTGCAATAGAAGGTAGAAGGCAGGCAGATAGAGCTGCTCACCGATGAGCTTGATTGCAGGCAGGGAGATTCAGTTGCTTGCTGATGCAATGGATTGCAGGGTTTACAGCAAGCGAAGCAAGGCAGGCGTTGCGACCAGCAGTTAAAGTAAGCAAGCTGGAGGAAGGGGGGAGGGATTTTTGCTACCGGTTAGCAGGCAACTCAGGTGGAATCATCAGAGCCATTTAAAAGAAAAAAACTTCTTTTCTTTTAAATGGGTCTGACGATCCAAGCTGAGTTGCCTGATTAGCTGGCAACTCAGCTGGGATCGTCAGAGCTTGGATCATCAGAGCCATTTAAAAGAAAAAAAAGGCTCTGATGATCGTGCGGCTCAGCTGGGCATGGGGGGCAGGGGCAGGGGCAGGGATTTTTGCTACCGGGTCTCTGAACTGCCCGCCACCTGCCGCCATCGCTATCTACTCGTCCAAGCCGGTCTAAACCGGGAGCATTTCACCCCTGCTTTTAACGTAATTATATATATTAACTATATATATATATGACATATAGTTATGTAAATGTTTTATATGGGGCCTAAGACAATTCTTCTTCACTCAATGTGGCCAAGGCAAGCCAAAAGGATGGACATCTATGCTCTAGATCAGGGCTGTCAAACTCGCGTCGTCATGGCGGCATCATGGTACGTATCATGACTTTTTTCCCCTTCGCTAAACCGGGCGTGGACATGGCCAATGCGTGATGCATCTGGCCTATGGGCTGTGAGTTTGACAGCCTTGCTCTAGATTATACCTGTTGCCTACTTTGAAGTACTATTTGACCATAAGCAAAATACTTGTGACATACATACATACATACATACATACATACATACACGTATGTATATAACCTATCTATAATTTTTGTATTTATATAATCTTTTTATCCTGATGATTATAGCTGTTATAATAAAAGTAGTACTGACTTACTTGGCAATGGTTTTGTAATGTACCATATTTTTCGGACTATAAGATGCACCGGTGTATAAGACGCACCAAAATTTCAAACAAGTAAGCAAGGAAAAAAAAAGTTTTTGCCCTCCCTGGCCCCCAGGAGCACTCTGCAGGCCTCCCAAACCCTCTGTGCTCCCCGTTTTTGCAAAAACGGGCCTGTTGTTTGCAAAAATGGGGGCGTTTTTGCCCTTCCCAGCTCACAGGAACACTCTGCAGACCTCCGAAAGCCTCTGCGTGTCCTGTCTTTGCAAAAAATGGGCCTGTTTTTAGCAAAAACAGGATGCACGGGGCAGGGCTTCGGGAGGCCAAAAATGGCTGTATTCGGTGTATAAGATGCACCAACATTTGCACCCTCTTTTTTGGGGGCGGGAGTGCATCTTATACTCTGAAAAGTACAGTAATATTTTGTAAGGACTAATGTATACATTATATTTGGATTTATGTTACCTTCATTTTAAATCTTATGCTAAAATTGATAAATATTTTAGTATTATAATATATAACTCTGTAATGTTATAGCTATACCTAGTTCAATAGATCTTTAATAATTTAAAAAGGTTCCAAGCTGGTACCTATTATATCTGAAAAGAAAGGTGTCTATAGACTAGACAGACTTTAAGCACGATCTTGTATAGCTGTAATAATTCATTCTTGATTAAAAAATTACTTAATATCTTCACCATATGGCATAAATCTTAGAATGCCATAAATTATTAGTTAAGATGACTATCTTATTTATTTACAGTTATATGCAAAAGTTTAGGAATCCCTGGTCATTGCATGTTTCAATAAATCCCTAATCAGGGTTATCAAATTGGCGGCGCATGGGCCAGATGCATCATGCACAGGCCATGCACACCCCAGCTCCGCGAAGTTAAAAAACATCACAAAATGTCATGTGATGGCAACATGATGCCGCGAGTTTGATACCCGTGCTCTAAATGAACAGAAGCCAAGTAATCAAAAACCCCAAACAATTACAAGCAAATGAAATAACAAACAGCACTTTAATCTTCCATTAAAAAATGTGACTTAAGTACAGATTCATGATATGGGTTATTTAGGGTTTAAAAAGCTAAAATGGAACAAAATTACAAGAACTCAGACTGTATAAAATTCAACAAATACAAAAATTAATGCAGATAATTATTAGAAATAATCAAACAGAAACAGTTTTCAGGGGGAAAAAATGTGCAATCCTAATGGTATATCCTAGTCAAAATAATCTGTTATTATGAACCTTGCTTTCTGTAAATTTCTAACTTTTAATTAGATCTTAGAAATAATTCAGCCTTAATTCTTTATTTTCCTGGAGGCTTCTAGGTCTCTGTTAAGAGCACTCTCCTTCACCCTCTATTCTCCAGAGATAATAGTTTAGCTCTATTTACCATGGATCCAGTCAGATTTATTTCTCCATAAATCTGGAGAAATACCCTCTTCTTTAGGAAATTAATCTTTTCCCGCTGACTTCCTGGTGATTTCTAGGGGCTAGATCCCTCACCATGTCTCTTTTCTAGCATGTTCTCTCTTACCTTCCCCAAACTCTTGCTTTATCACCTATCATAACTTTTTTTTTAAACAGAAAGCGTGGTGCTGGGGGGAAAAATCAGTTTTGCTTGGGCCAAATTATCTTCCTCCTGCCTTCCTTCTTGAGGCTAGGATTTCAAAATGACCTTTTACAGGTACTCTTTGACTTATAAGTACAATTGAGCCCAGAATTTGGATTGTAAATCATTGCAGTCACAAATTGATTCACCATGTGACTGGACTCAAGTTTATTGTATTTTTATGATGGTCATTAAGTCACCATGGTCATTAAGTGAATCATGTGGCCGTAAATGCAATCCAGTTTATCTGATGGGCATGTTTGTTTTGGTAAAACAGCAAAAAAAAACCCCACGGCATAATGTAATCATGTGACTGCCAGATGCTGCAACTGGTCACAAATGTGAGCTAGTTGCCAAGTGCCCAAAATGTAATCATGTGTCTACAGGGATGGTGTGGCACTTGTAACTTCGAGAATGGACCATAGGTAACTTTTTAAAGTCTACTGTAACTTCAAATGCTTGTTAAGCCATAGGTCCTATGTAGGGGCGAGTTTCAAAACCCGCCGCTACCGTTTTGCTTGTGGGCACTTGCGCGCAACACTTCTGCGGGCGGGTGGGTGGGCGGAGCCTCCCACCACTACCTGTTTGCTGATCCGGGGCGAACGGGTAGCAACCCACCACTGGTCCTAAGTCAAGGCATACTTGTATTCTCTGTAGCCAAAAGATCTTTGGGTCATCCTGTATTTCAGTCTACATACTATCAAGGATATTCTACTACTTGGAAAGTAAAGGTGTTGATTCCCTGTCTGATAGATATTGTACAGGTGACCTGGGATGAGATAGCAGGTTTTGGGAGTTAGTCTTTTTGGATTGCATGCAACATATTCTTGGGTGAATGACGGTTTGTCCATTCAGTATCCCTACTTTGGTGTCTGTCCCTTTCCCAGTTTTCAGAATGGTTATGGTCTTCATTGAGTTTCAATTTGTTAAAAAATGTATCTCATTTTTCTAAAAAGTCTATTAGTTAATTTCCATGATTGCTTAATAAGCATATGTAGCAATGAAGACTTTTTTCTTGACATCTACAAGATGTTGTATGAAATAAATCCAAACCTGTTTGTATGGTGGCAACTTAAATCCATCCCCCACCCCCACCCCCACCGTAAAGAATGTTATGCTGTATGTCACCCAGGGCAGCCTTGTAAATCCAATCAATCAATCAGCAATATTTTGCACTCTTATTTGTCCCCCCCATCCCAAGCCTCCACTGGGAAACACAGACTAAGGTATATTCCCGTACATCATACCTCACCCTCTGCCCTCAAAACAAAACAATCTAGTCTTTTTTGCATCCTCAAATTAGGAAATATAAAATCTCATGGCAGCATAACTTTTTCTCCTGTTTATCAAAACTGACTCCTTTCAGAATCAATCCTTAAAAAATACAGTGGCAGAAAGCCGTATTTAAACAACCCCTTCCCAAGCTTGTTTTATACTGCTACGCCATGCAAATGCCCTTAAATGTTTTATTTCCAGAGCCAGTCATTGAAGGGAACTGCAACTGATGTTGAGCTGCAGAGCTCTGAATCTCAACTTGTCTGGAGGCAGGGAGCCAAATCTCAATTCCCCTTTTGTAACGCTACTGAGAGAGGAAGGCAGCAAATCAGTTTCCTGTAGAACTGGAATGGATTTTAAACAAGGCTGAAGTGGAAACTACAGAATAGCTAAATATGTCCATATTTGACCATTTGTTTTACTTTCTCTGTACCTTTTCCATACGGAAAAGCTCTACAAAATCCACTTGGACATGGCATGACTAGGAACCATAGTTTTGTGTAAAGAGGTTACAGGTAGTCCTTGACTTTACAACAGTTCATTCAGTGACCATTTGAAGTTAGTGTCATTGAAAAAGGTGGCTTATGACCATTTTTCACACTTATGGCCATTGCAGCATCCTCATGGTCAATGTGACCAAGATGTGGATGCTTGACAATTGGTTTATATTTATGATGGTTAGTGTCCCAAGATCATGTGATCAACTTTTGTGACCTTCTGACAAGCAAAGTCAATGGGAAAGGCAGATTCACTTAACGACCGGGTTATTAACAACTGCAGTGATTCACTTAACAACTGTAGCAAGAAAAATCGTACAGTGGGGTACTCAATTAACAAATGTCTCAGCAACATAAATTTTGGGGTCAATTATCGTTGTAAGTCATATTACCTGTATGATGCTAGTTGTTGTTGTTGTTGTTTTCAATGATCCCCAGTATGGATTTTTTTTTCTTTTCAAAACAACTATGCTAATAATACTTCCATTTCAATTCATTTCATTACCCATCACAGGCCCAAGATTATTTTCCTGCTTAGTCACTGCCAATTCAGTGTCTATTAACATAACATGTGTGTTAGGTTAGGATATTTGGCCTCAATCTGTTATCCCCCGAGTGGCGTACAGCTGCACACTATTTGATCATTTCTCCTCAACTCCCTCCAACACTGAAAGCAGCTAAATTCATCTGAAGCTCACTAGGGAACAAATGAATATTCTATATGAATGGGGATTCCAGCTGTATTGTTCGGTTAACAAACTCTTGTGTGAAGCCAGACTTTGTTCTTGATTTAACTTCCTAGTCAGAAGTCCCAGTAATGCCAAACAATTTCTATATGGGAATTACTTTAGCTCTTCCTGCTGGCAAGAAATGCCAAGCAGAAGTACTTGCAAATTATATCCCAGCAAGTTACTCCGGAATGATGTAATCAGAATTCTGTTGTCAGGCATGTCCATTCTAATCATGCAAAACTGCTAATTCAGTCAACATGGACCATTTCGGTCCCTAGGTTGTTTTATTCTTCTTTTTTTTTAAATAGAACTGCTTTTTTAACTGTAGACAAGGCAATCACCTAGGCCCAGGGACTGCAGATCAATGACTAGATTATGTAAATGCAGAACTTTGTGTTTTAAATATTGCAGTATGTTCTGGCTACTGCAACTGTGGCTTTATAATTCTTTATTTTTAAAATTCAAATCCATAAAACTTCCCTTTTTAAAAAAAACCTGAGTATTAAGATTTCTAATCCTTCTCCATCTTAGGTGCAATCCTAATAGAAAAGGGGGAAATTCCACAGTCTTCCACAGATTTTCAATACTCTTTACTTCTATTTTTCTTCTGTTTGTGTCTGCACTCCATTGGAGAAGGAAGAAAAGGAGGGGTCTATTTTCTAGTGCCTAATGCTGCTTTGCTACAGAGGGGAGTTAGAAACCAGGAGAATTTGAAAATATGGTTTCCCCCCCTCCCTTTTCACTCTTACCATATATTACAGAAATGGGAGCATATATTGCAGAAATGGGAGGATAATTTGAAAACAGATAGTTGGGTTAATTGAGGGATGGGACTCTGCTGACTAGAGATTCTGTGTTTGAATTGGTTTAGGGAACATTTGTTAGCTATCTCACAGACACATAAAGATGGATATTAAGATTACAACTACTTCCAAAAGAATATAATACATTAAAATGGAATATTCCTCACTATTCCAGAATATATTCAGTGAAATGACAGAAATAAAAAAAAAATCAGATGGGTTTTCAAGAATTTAAGTTGAAGATAAAAAAACTTAAAGACAATGTACTTTCAAGATGCAGTTTGGAAGATACCATTTTGTCAGACTTGGCCTAAGATCTAGTCCCAAAATGTTCCATAGGATTCTTGTAACAAACATTTTAAAAGAGGACATACCATTAATAATGTTACAAGTTATCTTCTTACCCAGTAAAACTATACAGCAGAGGTTACTGGAAACTAGAAAAGGCCACAGCAGCGTGACTGAAAGTTATCAAGAAAAATACAAATTCAGAGTAAAAGAAATCACCACTTTAAGGGAAATAATATCTGAAGATATTATTCAAATTAATCCAAACAGAGTAACAGCAATCTCAAACACATCACTCCTTACGAGACAAGAAAGGATTTAAGGATGGTCATTCAAGTAGCAATGTATTGAAAACCTGTCAGAGTAGCTTAATAGCTTTTAAATTCTCATTAAAAATACTCAGTTCATCTGGGATGCCAACATAAACAAGCTTTTTTCTAAGTTAAAGAGGTTAATTGAAACAGGTCCAATTCTCAGATGTTTTGACAGCAAAAGACCTAGCTGTACATCCAGGAAAACATCTGAGGCTGAAACTGACTTCAAGTTCTGATAACTACTATTAGACTATTTTTCTATTATCTCCTTTTTTTAGTTATAATTGTATAACAGGAAACAGTAAAACAAACCTAGAAGGGCCTGGTGATTATATGCACTATTCCAGTGCATCTGACAAGACTGCTGATGCTAACAAACTTGACTTAAAATATTATGGATGCCAATGAGATGAAACAAATGTGCACACCCACGAGATGAAGCAAAACTGTATTTCCTTGATGTTTTCAGAAGGAATTTTAGAGATTGGCACTGAGATTTCGGGAGGGAAAGTCTAGAAAACAAGCCCCAAGTAAAATGCAAAATTTTGTTTTAAAAGAGCTGAAGAAGCTTCTTGGATAAGAAGCTAAATGTCTTCAAAGAAAAAAAAGAAAAATCAGAAAGTCCAGTTGCCTCTTGAAAAAAAGTACCTTTGGGACCACCATGACCTGGATGACAGAGAATCTCCACAGACTTTTGTTTTAAAAGTTTTCTACAATTTTATCTTATCCAATTGCTATTTATGGCTGCGAAACATGGACTCTGAAAAAGGCAGAAAAGAGAAGGATAGACGCCTTCAAATTGTGGTGCTGGAGACTATTACGCATCCCATGGACTGAAAAAATCACGAAGTCCTACAGTAGACCAAGTCTCACCAAACATATCACTCAAAGCCAAGACCTCCAAACAAAGGCTATCATACTTTGGCCGTGTCATTCAAGCTGACTCATTCAAAAAGTTAATCATGTTGGGAATCAGGACAAGGGGCTACCCTAGTATCTCTTGGCTGGATACTATAAAAGATGACATTGGGATGACCATGGAGGATATGAAGGAGGTGCGGTGCAAGTCAGAGGGATCTGGAAAGTGCTGATCCATAGAGAGGCCGAGGTTCGGACACCACTGAATGGCTGACGATGATGACAGTAACAATTATTATTGGGCTAGTTACCATGTTCCGAGTGGCGTAGCAGGCTAATGCTTCCTATTAAGGCAGCATTTAACATCCAGCTGCCTGCAATTACTGCGAGTTCTAATCTCACCAGGCTCAAGGTTGACTCAGCCTTCCATCCTTTCTAAGGTGGGTAAAATGAGGACCCGGTCTGTGGGGGCAATAAGCTGACTTTGTATAAATATACAAAAAGTATGAAGGCTATTGCTTAACACATTGTAAGCCGCCCTGAGTCTCCAGAGAAGGGCGGCATATAAATATAAATAAATAAAAATAAATAAAAATAAAATAAATAAAAATAAATGTTGCAATCTAATCTACTCGCAGAATAAAACAGGGCAAACCAAATTGTGTGCATTACTCTGAGCTGTTTGAAAGAAAGTTAGGTGATGTAATAAGTAATAAAACCAAATATTTGTGGCTTTAACAAAACAGACAGAATCAGATTTACTCTGTTCTTCACTTTAAACATTAAACCAGACATGAAATCCTGACCCTGATGGATGGCATATTTCTTTTTTCTCTATAACTTCAAAACAGCAACGTATTTTGCATATGGGCCAAACACAAAACAAGATATTCAGATTTGTGTAAGAAATCAGGTCAAATAGCTAGAGTGTTCAACAGCATTTTGCATATCAGAAAAAATAGCATCCTAATTCTCCAAAGAATTCTCTGAATAGTAAAAATATGCTAATACAATATGCAGATCTACAAAAATAATAATATGGTAGTTAAATTTAAATATTGTCATTATTTATTTGCCATAACACTGGCTCTGGCTCTCATTTGCTCACTCGCTGTTCACTAATATAATGCTAAAGCAAAATGAAGTTATATAAATACCGTTAAAGTGTTCCAAAAAACTAGATGAAGAAAAATAATAAAATATTCAAGAAGACTATACCAGAATGATGCTAAAGGCACCGAGTTGCCAAAAGTGTTATCTTCATGACATCAATTTTGTACACTCCAGCAATTTTAGGATGTCCTTGTCAGGCAGTGTTGGCAAAGTTTATCTCCTTTTCAATTTATCATACTGACTCTAATCATTAAATTCCCTTATTAAATCACCTGGGAATAATGCATAAAGTATCCCAGGGCTGCAAAGACTGATGGCATTCCATCAGAATGTAAAACAATCATTAAACATCTACCATTCTTTTAGACCCTCAACTTTAGCATTTGCATAGTACCTAAGAAGTACCTACCAAGGAATGCCATCCAGGTGAATGAATGGGGCAATAGGAACATACCATTTTTCCTTGGCAGCCAGAGGAAAAAAATTAAAACACTGTTGGAGGACGGAAGTGCACTTAGCACAGGAATGAAAGGGAGAAGGACCACAGCTCTCTATCCTTCCTAATATCTCCCAGAAGGGTAGTAACATTTGTCGGGTTGTTGACAAAGCTGTTTCAACATGTAATTTGTCCAAACAAAACATAAAAATAAAAGTGATAGCAAAGGTAGCATGCCAATCCTCTCCTAAACTTTAAAGGCTGCCTGGAATAGGTTAGTGAGAGCATTAATTTGACCCCAGAGATCTTTCCTCCATCTCTTTCAAGGATTGGCCACGTATCTGACTTAATTATCCAGCTAAAGGAGCAAGAAATACTTCCCCAGAAGAAAATCAGATGTCATGAAATCTTCAAGGAGAGCAACTGATGGACTGTTCAGAACCAGAAGGGTAAATGCTTTAGAACAAAGTGGACAATCTTCTCATCTCACCCTATCTTTTGGACGGGTTGAAAGTATATATCTCACCATGGGCCTTTTCAATAATATGCTCCTCACATTTGCTGGTTTTCTACATGGATGAGATATACTGAAAACTGCAATGAACAATTCTCATTTGAATCCCCAGGAGAACTATAGATGCCAGAAACAAAGGGAAAGCTACATTTCAACTGATTTATAGGTTATATTTCTCAACACATTACAGACATAATTTGCAGTCCTGATGCGTAATGACATTTTTTAAAAAAAAACACCGTAAACAGAATGTTTGTTTCTTGTACTAGCCGATAAAGAAGACGGAGCTATAATTTACTTTTACCTGTGATTTATTTATAGAACTTCATTAATAAGACAAACATCCTAAAAACCTTTAGGTAGATTTCAGTGTAAATAATCTCAGTATATACCCATTACACAAATATACATTTCAAATGACTGGATGCTTTTGACTGAAATCACAATTACTTTCTTCTGAAAATGTCTATGGAGATTCTCAGCCATCCAGGTCATAGTTGTCTCAAAAGTGCTTTTTCAAAAGGCATCTGGACTGTTTTTTTTCTTGAAGAGGAAGAAGCAGAAAACGTTTCACTTCTCATACAAGAAGCTTCATCAGTTGTGACTGGACGATGAAAGTGACAGGATGGAAGGATTATATTTCTTTGCAGTCATCTGGTTGTTAGCACTCTCTTTGAGAGTTGTTGAGGCCATTTGGGGGTTTATCTGTGCCCTCTGTCTCATATCTCTTATATCTTCAGCTTCTGCTCATCTTATAAAATGAGACCCCCTATTAACAGCTATACCAAGGGACTTTGGTCAGTAGCAGACATTACACAGATGCATGGCTGCTGTTAAAAGCAGCAGTCTTTTGTCTTTTCTCCTTTTCTTTCTCCCCGGGAAATATTTAATAATTCAAAAGTTGACACAACTTTGCAAATCAATGAGTGAATTTCTGGCCCTGTTTTGTTTCACTGACTGCGACTTTAGGCAGCCAATACACAACACAGCAATGTAATGGCACAGGGTTTATCAAGGAAAAAATAAGGAAGATACCGTTTTCAGTAATAACCATTTACACAACTCATAATGTTTTACTCCGACTCAAGTTGAAGTATTCAGTAGGTGAAATACTGAAAGCACGGTAGCTTACTTTTGCTGTCTCAGTGGTTGATTAAATGCCAGAGATACAGTCAAAGCTGGCCTCAGGCAAATGATGTAAAAGGGTAATATATTGGAAAATGGGATTGTGCACTCTAGTCTGACTGCCCTTCAAATTCAAGTTAAGTTATACCCTCAGGTAAGGAAAAATATGTCCAATACCAGAGCTGAATTAAGTTTCAGCTTATGGTCCCATAATCTGTGAAGTACACTATCTTGTCATTTGCCTTAGGTGGCCGAATACCTTGAGGCTGCAATAAACATAGGCAATTGCTATTATCTGCCTTGTTCTGATTAACCCTCTAACTGAGGCAGATGATAGCAATTGTTCAAGTCCACTTTATTTTCTCCTACAAACTATTCAAAATGCTCAATATTTATGTTGACTCTGTTTCTTGCTCAGGAAGTCAAATTCAACTTCCATATTTTTTAAATTTGCTCCCAATACCTTCAGCAGATAACCACTTATCCAATACTATCCTTGAAATCCCTCTTTTTAAATGAAAGCATTATTAAACCAGCAGGCCAATGGTAATGGAGATGAATGATTAAGATTTATTCAAACCTTCTCTCTGTACATTTCGGAGAATTAGGAACAATCCTAATTAATTTCTTTCCATTTGAGATTACACTTTACAGCAAAATTAGCAAAAATAAATGTGTCTCATAAATGTTGCAGCTATATCTGTATATACTATCCATATATCTACTAGTTAGTAGTATGTAGGTAACTCTCTAAATTACAGATCCTAGTTTGCACAAAAAAAAACGGAGCATGCTTTAAGTAAAACTGAGTGTTGGTTATGTTTGTGGCATCCTGGACAAAATATTACTATTGGCAATGTCATTATTATTAGCAGAGAATGCTACATAGAGTGAAGACATAGCTAAATTTGGTAACCTCTTCTTATATTTAAAAAAAAACACCAATATGAGAAATCCTCTTATTAATCAAAGTCATGATGCAAAGCTGAATTCAATATCTATGGATCCATCTGGTGACAACCATGGCATATTGAAGACTAAGACTTGGAATCTAAGAGAAGTAAATGATGGACAGTCCTCTAGAAAATGGTGCACTGAGTGGTGGGGCAATTTTTTTTCCTGCTGACAAACAGCTGGTCAAAGCCTTCTTGGAAGCCTTTGGGAAAAATGTTTTTCAATTTACAAGCTCTGAATGAAAATTCAGATAAAAGGGTTAATAGATTAACAGCAATTATAGATCAATTTAAGAATAACACTCAAATACAGGTAACAGCAATTAAATCAAACTTGCAATTGGGTGGATTGGAAGTTAATTTGTTGTTGATATCATAGACTAGAAGAAGTTTTGTTTAAGAATTGCAGGCTCATTGGAGAAGGCTGAAAGGGGCATGAATTCAAAAAACGTAGAGATTACAGACTGGATCAGTGATGAACTGGACTTTCTTAAGAAAATTCATGGTGATTGTGGAATAGACTTATTACATTCAACTAGATGACAACTGTCACGAGATGTTGTGTTTCAATTTGCAGGAAGACATTTTGAACAACAAATGCTGTGGAGATATTTATAATAGAGATCTGTGACTTTGGGGAATGAAATGCAATTGTATGGAAAGATCCCAGTCATAACTTTAAAGAAAAGTTTTATTATTAGAAATCAATTGAGGATGTTTGATCCTTGACAGATCAGAAATAATGACTGCAGTGGGTTATAGTAGATTAGAAGCTCTTGTGGACTTTCTGTGAATTAAAGGGAGCCTGGTGGCGTGGCAGACTAAAGCACTGTAATTAACATTCAGCTGCCTGCAATTACTGCAAGTTCAAATCTCACAAGGCTCAAGGTTGACTCAGCCTTCCATCCTTTCTAAGGTAAGTGAAATGAGGACCCAGATTGTGAGGGCAATAAACTGACTTTGTATAAATATACAAAAGTATGAAGGCTATTGCTTAACGCATTGTAAGCCGCCCTGAGTCTCCGGAGAAGGGCGGCATATAAATAAAATTATTTTTTTTAAAAAAATGCAATAATATATTGTTAACAGAAGGCTTGAAGTTTAGTCTTGCTGTTAGGTTTACCTGTTAACTTTTTTTTTTTTACAGTAGATAGATGGTAGGTCATATTGGTTGAGTAAAAAGAGATGTAAAAGTTCATAAATTGTAGACCTATTTCAGAAGGGGAGGGAAAACTACTATTGTTGAAATATGTTTAAGAGTATTCAAACAGAGGGGACAAACTATGTGCGAACTTTTCTTCTTCTTTTTATGCACCTTTTTTCTTGCTCTGTTCAGTTCTTGTTTCATTGGAGTTTGCATTTTAACTTTGGAAATAAAATTAAAAATACATGGGAAATATTGTGAATTAATAAAGGCAATGAAGGAAAAATGTTATGTGATCTGTCTGCACAACTAGGGGAAAGGGGAATGAAATAATAGATATGAATGAAGGTGGAGCATGAATGCAGAGGGAAATGAATGCAGAGGTTGAATTATGTATGAAGGAGTTAAAAGATATAGATTTCATAAAATATGAACTGCTGTCATCTAAATTGTTGAGCTGAATACAAAAATATGAACTGATAGGTTGGCAGTAATTGCATGTTATACTCCAGTACACTGAAATCATGGAAGTATCAGATGAGTTTGAAGAAACAATTTGCAACATACTGAATGGATGTAAACTGGAATGGGAAAAAGATATTCTGCTAGATGACATGAATAGATAAATAAAATGAAGGATTACAGTAAAAGTGATTGAATTATATAGGTGGTCCTCGTTTAGCAACCACAATTGGCACTAGTAACTTGGTCCCTAAGCATAGCAATTGCTAAGCAGAAAATGACATGGCTGGGACAGGCTTACAACCTTTTTTCCCAGAATGACACGTGAAATATTCTTGCTAAGCAAAAATTATGTGACTGTGACTTACGATTTTATTTCTGCCTTCTCTATTTACTCTGCTTTTCAGAAGCCTCTTATAAAGTGCCTGAATGGTGATGACATGACTGTGGGAAACTGTGAAGGATTGGTTGCAAACCTTTTTTTTTTAACATGTTGTACCTTTAAATAATAGCTAAACGAGGTAATTCATAAATAAAGACTACCTATATCAGCTTGAAGAACGTAGTGACCATACGTTCATTATAAATGTTTCATATTTTAAAATAAAGATTAAATGATGCAGAGAAAATGTATGGTAGAATGGTAGAACTAAAAACAAGTTTGGGAACTAAGCTAAGAAAGATGTCTTCATCAGAGTGAATTGAATTAAAAATAAGTTAACAATTAGTTGAGTTGAAACTGAAATGAAAAAATGCTGGAAAGAGTGTTTTAGACAGAGAGGAGAGGAGAGGAGAGGAGAGGAGAGGAGAGGAGGGGAGGGGAGGGGAGGGGAGGGGATTAAGAGAAAAAAAGGGACAAGTTACTTGATAATTTAGGTCTTAAACAACAACTTGGCTAGGTTAGAAAGAAACCTGGGAAGAAGTACTTCAAATCATTCAGAGGGTGCCAATGAGGGTGGGAATTTCTTTTTATAGTATGAAAGATTCTGTGTTTACCCCAGAGTTCCACTAAAGATAACTTAGAGCATTTTGTGTAATTCTTGCTTCCATGATTTTGCTGGGCTAGCCGTTGCTTGATAATAGATATGAAAACAAGTGTGTTAGGGTCCAAAAAGAAACTGAAGACATTTGTGCTATGCAAATGTTAAAAAATAGTAAGGTTGTAGGTGTACATGATGTAGGATAAATGTGTAGCATGTTAGGTGATTTGTCTAAGATTGCTGTGAAGATTACACTTGCACATCTCTATTTGGAAGATGGTAGAATGCTGCATTGTTTCCTGATACAAAGGGAGAAGAATGAGAAGAATCAATGCCAAAACAACAATGGGACTGCTCTGTTAAATATCCCTACTTGCCAGAATTCTGATTAAATGTACATGAACTTAAGAGTGGCTTGAATGTAGGCATGCAAACAGATTTGCTCTTCAGCAAGTCACTAAGAAATGTATGAAAGGAATGTGTAGGAAACTTTGTTGATTTAGAGAAATTTTAACGTTAATATGCAGGAATACAGAAACACTTGAATACACTTAAATATAGAAATGAAAGTTGGCTGCTGAATGTAAGAATGGTATATATTAGAAATAAACCTTATACATGAGAACAAAACTTGGGAAATGGTCAACACTGAATAGAAAGTAAGACAGGGATGTAGGTGTCTGTGTGTATATTTAATAGGTATAATGGATATTTAGAGTTATGTTGAAGTGTGTTGATGGGGGATGTGAATGTATGCATATTTTTCTTTGCAGGTATTTTGTGACTGACAGACTCTGAACTATCTGCAGTGAATATTAGATTGTATAATGTATCAGGGAATACAGTTCTGAAAATTGATTTATTAAAATGCAAGGTAGTTACATTTAACAGGGAAAATGAATAATTTGATAATAATAGTGAAAAACTAGGGTGAGCAGATGAATTTGTGTACTTTGGTAGAATGTTTAATAAAGATAGGAAAATGGATGGAGAAATGTTAAGTTGTACAAATGCTGGGAGGATAGTGGACAGTGTGTGGACTGTGGTAAAGAACAAACACTGGATAAAAGCAAAAATGACTGCATATAAGACCATACTTCTGTCCATATTGCTATTTGAATCTAATAGCTGGGTATGTAAAGTAAGACATAAAAGGAAACTTAATGCAATAGGAATAGGGCATTTAGGGGCATCCATGGAGATGATACAGGGAGGAATAAATTCATATGTATCTATATCTTTTTTTTAAAAAAAAATGAAAGACATATAATTTGACCCAACCTTTTTCCAAGCAAAAAAAGGATTTCCCCCCCTGCACTTAATATAATTTAAAAGGTTTTACTTGGAATTGCATTTTTATCATACATACGACAAAACACAAACTTATTTTTATTGTTCTCAATTTTTTCTACATCATGTATGGAGTGTACATACAATTTTTAAAATAGGAAAAAATTACTAAGGTTAAGCATCAAACTCAAGAAAATGCCAAGATTATAGTGAAAATTATACCAAGGCTCACATCTTAATTGAAAAAGGTTAAAGAAAGCAATAAACCAACAATTCAGCTGAGACAATGGCATTATTGGTTTTCTGATGGCTCATGACAATTATCAAGATCCATCTTCACTTCCATTCTGTTTATGGTTTGAGTAATTGAGGTTAGTATGTTGAGTAACATTTATGGAAAATTGGATTCTGAGCCGGAAGGAAAATTGGATTCTGAGTCGGAAGGAAATCATCTGATTGCACACTATTTTTGTGATACCATGACTCGGAAAGAAAGAGACAAGTGGTACAAAAAGTGTGAAACCTCTAGCTTGAGTTTACATACAATGGAATATGTAAGTAACACTATCACACTTCATAAATGACTCAATAACATTTGAAGAGTCAGGATTCCATTTATAATTATCTGCCAATACTGAAGGTAAAAATAGCACATTTTATATCAATAATCTTTAATATAAATTTAACCGAACAAGTATTTTGCAATCTGACTTTTCTTGGTACAAAGCCTCAACACTTATAAAATCAGAAATAGCAAACTATTTCCCTAACCTCCAAATTCTTACTTAAGCTAGTAAAGCCATTCCAAAATAATCAGTCTGATTTTAATAACACGGAAGACTTAAATTGCTGTATTTTGAACATTTGCTTTCAGTACATTATATGGGACTTTAATATACAGTGGTATTTAAAAGTTTGTAAACTCTTTTGAATTTTCAGTATTTCTGCATAAATATAATCTAAAATGTGATCTATTCTCCTAAAACTAGACAGAGAACCCAATTAAACAAATGAGTCAAGAGCATTTTATGTGCTCGTTTATTTATTGAGGTAAATAATCCAAAGCTGCATGTTTGTGTGTAGCAAAAGGATGTGAACCTCTGGGATTACCAATTCATTTGAATGGGAAGTTAAGTGTCAGGATTATCCATCAATAGGATGAAAATCAAGTGGGAGTATCTTCTTTAAAGAACAGAATTCTGGCTATTCACTATCAAAGTCTGATCTTCCCAACATAGGTATGTGGAAGTGTGTCATGAGCTCAAAAAACAAAGATTACTGAGAACCTCCAACAAGCAGCTGCTGATGTTCACCTGAAAAAAAGTTACAAAATTATTTTCAAAGAGTTTGGACTCTAGCAGTCCGCTGTCAGGGAGATATCTACAAATGGAGACAATTCGACACCATTGTTATTCTCCCAGGAGTGGACGACCAATACTGTGTGATAACATCACACCCAGGGCAAAATCTAAGAAACTAAAGACCTCTCTTGCATGGGGGAAAGTCAATGTTCATGAAACCACGATCAAAAGTACACTGAATAACAAAGGTGTGCGTGGCTGTTGCAGCTGCAAGGAGAAAGCTACAACTCTCCAAAAAGAACATTGCTGCAAAAGACCACATGGATAAGCCAGAAGGCTATTAGAAGAATGATGGATGAGACCAAAATAGAATATTCTGGCTTGAGTAAAAAGTGTGGTAAAAGGCAAAGACACTGCATTCCAGCACAAGAACTTTAAGCCATCTGTGAAAAACGGCAGTGGAAGTATTATGGTTTCAGCCTGCTTTACTGCCTCTGGACCAGGACAGTTTGCCATCATTGACGGAACCAATGAATTCTGAACTGTACCAGCAAATTCTATAGGAAAATGTCAAGGCACTGTCTATGAACTGAAGCTCAAGAGAAAGAGGGTCATGCAGCAAGACAACGATCCAAAATACACAAGTCTTACAACCAAAGAATAGTTAAAACAGAAGAAAGTTTATCTTTTGGAATGGCTATGTCATAATCCTAACTTTGATCTTATAGAAATGTCATGGAAGGCTTTGAACAGGGAGTTCGTAAGAGGAAGCCCACCAACATTCCTGAGCTGAAGTTGCTCTATTAGGAGGAATGGACTAAAATTCTTCCAAGTCAACATACAAGATTGATCATCAATTATTGGAAATATTTAGTTGTAGTTATTGCTTCCCACTTGTTACCGAAAGCAAAGGTTCAAATACTTTTGCTTACACACAAATAGGTAGCTTTGGATCATTTTCCTCAATAAATATATAAACAAATATACTCTCGAGTTGTGACTGCAATTGGGGTCAGGGTTTGCTGTCAGTACGCACAGTAGTTATAAAGCATGATATCACATGACCACGTTGCTTAGAGACAGCAACCCAGGCAGTCCTGGATGTTGTCCTAACCCCAAGACAGGTCTGTTGTTAAGCAGAAAGCAGAGAAGTTTTTATCTCTCTCTTCCTTAACGGATAGCTCTATTACTTCAAATTCTTTTTAAAAAAGAAACTTAATTTTTTCAGTGTACTATCCCTATTACTTAACTAGCTTATTCAAAACATTGCTGTAACATATGGATCCACAGCCCAATTCTCTCAATCCCAACCAATTAAGCTTTTCACTGAAATGTACAGAACGTGCGCAGGTAAAAGATCTTGAGGACAGGCACTACAGCATCTCTGAAAAATGTAGCGTGCTCATATAACATTGTGCTGCACCATATGGTACTTCTGATTTGTGAAAAGGCAGCCTATTTTAATTTCCAGCACACTAAGTCCTTTAATCTGAGCAAACCCAAATATCCAGATACAATACAAATGTAATAAACAGAAGTATAAAAAAAGCCAAGAAGGTGAAAATATATTTAGAGACAGCCAGTATAATCAGATGATTATACCAAATTCTTCTAATTTGGATCTACAGAGAAATGTCAGGGCAACTGAAGCTTCCGAGTCAACATCTTTGTCAGACCCATAGGCAAGTCTCAGAATACACACCCAGATGGCAAGCGAGCCACTTACCATCTAAGCGCAATCTTGATTGGTGTGGTAAGGCAGGATGTGAACAGGTCAGCTGGTAAATCAGGGATCATTGGTAGCAACTCAGTAGCTTCACATGCTGCTAGTTGAATACAATTTTTCATTGAAGGAGGCAAGGGCATCTGAGCAAGTGGATGGTTGGGGTTAATTGCAGCCACCTTCACAGAAGATAGAAAAGCCAGCAGTTAAATCTCCTAATGATAAGCTAACAATACTTAAAAATAATAAGAATAATAAAATATATAATTTAAAAGAAGTCAATGATTTGAAAAACCTATTCCTCAACGATGTTGATACACACTCATACTTATGAATCAATTGTTCAACATTATATGTAACTATTCATCCAGAATGTCTTGGAGTTCTTTTATTTATTATTATCTATCTTTGGTCTGTTTTGACTTAAATCTCAAGTTAATCTTTCAATATTGTATCATCACTATACATAAATTATTTTCTGAACATTATTAGGAAAGAATTATATTATTTGTAAGAGTTTAGCAAACAACAGTATTGGAATCCAACAGTTCAGCATCTATGTCTGATCAATACTATTTCTCTTTAAAATAAGTTACCCATTTTTGTCAGGATTTCTAATTTTGAAATTCTGTCTGCAAGCAAAAGCTTGACTACAGAGACAAGAGACGCTAACTGGCTACAGAAGTTAGGATTCATTTATATTTAGAGGATTTATTATAAATTACAGGGGAGGGAGGGAGGGAGGAAGGAAGAAAGGAAGGAAATGAGAGGGAGGGAGGGAAGGAAGGAAGGAAGGATCTTAAACACAGTTATAATGATGCAACAAGGCAAATTCCTAGTTATCCCAGTGCAAGACAGACTTTGTGTGAGGGGCAGGTGAAATAGAGAATTTGTCACATTATGTAATCCTGGTTGTATGTTAAATATAGGAATCATTAATGTCCATTCCTTGATGACATGAAGAACTGAAATGCTGAAAATAAATTGAATTTAGTTGTACAAGGTAACAATAAGTTTGTGACACAGTGAGTTGCTATCTTTGCAATTAAGGCAGCAAAGCTAAGGGGGAAAGAAATAGTAGATTCTGTCTGACATGACAAATTACAATATGTAATACTTGTATTTCCTAAACTCTGAGAAGGTGTAGTCCTACCCCACTCCATTAACCATTTAAATGTTAATGGAGTTAATATTGTGTTAATATGTTAATATTAACATTGTTTAGATTTTAGATTTAAATTATGTCTATAATTTATTAGTTTTAGATTTTAATAATAAACTCTCATTTTAAACCATAAACATATGTACAGTGTTACCTTGCTACTCAACTGTTTTGAAACTCATCAAAATCAGTACTCAATGCATTTTGATGCAAAAATTTTGTCCCTCATCATTTGTTTGGTACTCAATGCACAAGCTAGAACTTGTCAGTGTCAGCTACCTTGTTACTCACTACATTATTCTTTATGGGAAAAATTTGTTTGGTACTCATTGTGCCTCCTGATACCAATTAATGATGAGTACCAAGGTAGCAATGTACATTGTTGTCAATTATAGCATACTTGAAATGGTCTGGAGAATTATTCAATAAACTACTTATTTACTTAACAAAATTACAGCTGCATGTAAAACTTTAGGCACTCATGGTCAAATTATATCCTTCAATAATCCTTCCATCAATTGAAAATGACAAAATTCTATATGATTCAATGTTAAATACCTTTCTGCAAATCTGAATATATACTTTATACATGCAGTTATCTATAGCAGGGGTCCTCAGAGTGCCGTCAGCCAGACAATGTCGGCTGGTGACCCCCAGGGGGTGGCAGAAGGCGGTCCCGTAAGTAACCTGGCCCTAAGCCATGGAGCGCTTTAAAGGTGGTCACCAACACCTTGAAGCGCACCCGGAAGTCCACCGGGAGCCAATGCAGCTCGCTCAGGAGAGGCGTCACATGGGAGTGCCCCGTCGTTCCCATAATCCCCCGCGCGGCCGCATTCTGCACCAGTTGGAGCCTCCGGGTGCACCCCAAGGGGAGCCCCATGTAGAGAGCATTACAATAGTCCAGACGAGACTATACATATTTAAAACTGGCTATTTTGACAATGCTAGAAGTATTTTAAGAGAGGTTGCACACCACAATGTAATCAGTTTGTTATGTCAGGTTTGTTTGTTTTTTAATCAGAAACACTATTTAATAAGGGATCTATTATACAATATAAGATTTTGGAAGATACAAGCAGAGAAGGGTGTGCAATATTAGAAACTAACAAGGAAGGTTGATCAGATCAACTGTAACATAGTTGCACATTTCTTTCTTTGCTTTGGGCAAAAACAGAGAACAATACAGACAAATACTTATGCACTGAAGCAAGTATAACCCAAATGACCAATAAAGAACATAATTTGGTAGACTGATTTCCATTAATATACAGTTTTAATGTGATGCCCAAGTAATAGCATAATGGAATGACAAACATTATTAGGGAGATGACAAATAAAAGGGTCAGTAGTCAGTAGAACATTATGTATATTTATTCCTCAGAAATGTAAAATGTAAATAACATTTCAAGGTGTGCAATTATTTTTCCAGCATAGTTATTCTTATCAAGTTGAAGTTAAGAATACTGATACAGAAAGCAGACTAAGGCCAGTACTAATCTGAAACAAGAACAGCTTATTCAATATACATAAGCATAAATATTTTATTTTTCAAGAAAAATTCATAAAACTATGGACATAATTAAAGCTCGTCCCATATTGTAAGCTAATTTACACCCTACAGATGATGTAAATATGCCACATTGTTTTATTTTAGCATTATTTGACTCTTGACTCAAACAAGAGTAGATATTTTTTCAATTCTGATTTTCATGCGTCCTGAGAATTTAAATATATTGGGCAATAAATTCCATGGCAAGTATATGCTTTTGTAGTAACCAAAATCACATACTTTTGTTATAACAAGAGATTCTTTCTATGCCACAAATATTGCAATAACCAATTATATTCTTCTTTTGGCATCAATACAAACTTCCAAAAGCCAATGATAATACATGACAACTATTTACATTGAGTTTTTAAATTTATTTAATTACATATTAGGGAGAAGATTCCAAAATCCAATAATAATATAACTACAACTACTTAATTTTTAAATTTGCTCAATTACATATTAGGGATAAGGAAGGGATCAGTAAAAATTCATGGCTACCCTTTTTAAGACTATTCTTAGATAAATTACCTTAATATCAATTCAAGTTAGTTGCTCACTATAAGGGGAAATAATTCTGAGTCATTTTTCTTCATTCCCTAAACTATGCTCTATACATAAAGAATTATTAAGAAACACTCAGAATTATGGTAGTGTTAATGCTGTTTTTGATAGAAGGAAAGCATTTTCTGATGGTACAGAATCAACAATTTGAATCAACTTAACAATCTGGACGGTCCATGTTCTAGTGCTGACAGATTTCCAAACCATCTTCCATTTGTTAGCACAAGCTTAATTCTGTATACTTAAATAAAAGGATGCAGGGCTACATTTTTCCTTATATTCTAATGCTACATATAATCAAAAGGATATTCAATTATTCTAATTCTCTAACTGGAACTAATTATCATTGACAGTATTCTTTCCTTAATCTTCCTTTGAAGCCATAGATGTTGGTGGGTATCATCTTGCTTTTAATGTTATATTTTTGCTACCTTTTGTTTTTACTGGATTTCTTATTAATTTAAAATATCAATGGGACATTTGAACCCCAGCTACCAATAGCTCTGAGATTCTTTCTTCATAATTCACTGTTGTCTCAGATCCTATCAGTAATTATAAAACATGTTTCTCAATATGCATTTTATACTTAGGAAAACATTGTTTTTATTTAGCTACTTAATTCTCCAATCTCCATCCTTATCCACCTAACTTCTAAACATAATTAATAAGTTTAAAATGCTAATATTAATATATGTTCTGAGTTCTTACATCTCTCCATTGGAGAACTGCCCTTTTATCATTACAACCTACTTCTTAACCTTTATGTTATACATATTATATCAAAAGAGATCTCAGTTCTGTTAACTTAGGACCCTTTGCTGAAGGAATCTTCAAAGCTTTTAGAAAGTACATGCATATATTATTTCCACATATTTAGGAACTCCGCATTTGCTCTCTTGACTAAGCATTGCTGGGTATTGTGTTTCTATAATATTTGCAGTCTTAGATCCCCATTTTTTTGAGATTTCCCCATCACTAAAGAAACCTAATTTATGCCTGAAATGTGCTTAATGACTGTTACGTTTTTATTTCATGCTGACTTACTTTAGAGATCCATTAAACTCCTTTTTTTAAAATTTACACACTTTTGTAAAATGTCTGTCAAATTATGATACAGCCTACTTAATTGGTGGTGATTTTAGCAGGTATTGTTATTGTCAACAGCTTCCTTTGGTGTTCTGTTTTGGCTTAGAGTCTTAATGATTTCTCAGCACTGACAGCATCTTCATTTTTCATGTCAATGTGTTAACACACCTAACCAAAACAATTTCTTCTTTTCAACAGTTGACAGATTAGGAAAATGCAGCATACCACTGACATACAGCGTAATCTTCATCTAGACTGTAATGGCAAAGATTAATCAATGTAGAAAATAGAAAACCAATCAAAACTATACATTTGATTTTGTCAGTTCTGATCAAAAGCAGTTAGTCACATAGCTAAAAGAACAAACATCCCCACTGTAGCATTTAATTCTCCATGTAGAAGTAATAAAAATAAGAAACTCTACTGCACTACCCAAAAATAAAAATAATTGCAGTGAGAGATAGAAAATAATGCTAGATATGGGTAGAAGCAACATATCTAAAGGAGTTATGTATCTACAGTCCAAGCAATATTCTATAATGCTCTTATCATTCTATTCACCACACCCTCACTCCAAATTTGTCTTGACATTAAGGAGTTTTAGATTTATGCAGTTATGTGGGGAAATAAAGGAACACTAAACTGTATTTTTTTAAAAAAAATATTGTACAAGTGACTAATTCATTTACCAGTAGTTATCCAGAATTATGTTTACATACATACCCTGAACATAATGAATATATATACAGTAATTAGATAACTAAGATTTATATCATAATGTTTTTAGCTCTCAATGAGAGTGGGCAAATGTGTGAAATGTGAGATGTTCTGCTTTGGAATATAGGTATATGATGTTTATATACTTTTAAGTATATGATGTTCTGCTTTGGAATCACAGTCTTGCCAATTATCTGCACATATACAGCATACCTATTGGACTATCAGTTGCTTCGGTTCATTTAATAATATTGAAAAGAGCAGGATCACTCTTGGCCCCTGCTCTTAAAAAACACGCATCTTCAGAGATCATGAAGATGAATCTTCTCCATCACTTCCCTACTGCTCTGAAATAGCATTCCTCCGAATAGTATGTTGGCGCCAGCCTTATTGTTATTTGGAATCATTAAAATATGGTTTTTTCAGAGAGCTTTGGAATAGATTGTAGATGAAAAGGAACCTCACTCTAAGGCAGTGCTTCTCAATTATTTTCTGTCATGCCCCCCTAGGAAGAAGAAAACATTTTTCGCACCCCCCCGCGCGACTGTAAATAGTATCATTATTAGAAAAAGGTCTGTTCTCCTTGAAAGGGAGGAGCATGCGCAGTCACATGTACTGGCTTAATGCTCACTATCGATGCAAATGTCAGCAGCGGTAGCCCGATTTCTTTAGCAAGTTTGATTAATTGGGGCAGCGTTATGTTTCACAGGAAAAGGTCATTGTCAGTCATTTGAGCATCAATTGGGCGCACATCCGTCGGGCAACAAAGTAAGTGTGGACGGACGTCCCACACTAAAGATGGCTCCGACAGGCTCGTGTCACAAGGGTTTTGGACAGCCAATCAGATGCCGAGGTCAAATGCGCTCCCTTTTACGGAGCCTCGCGCCCCCCCTAGGGGGCTCGCCCCACTATTTGAGAAGCACTGCTCTAAGGAATGGATGTTGTGGCTCTTCTTTGGGGCATTATTGCTTTTTCTATTGGTTATTTTTATTTTGGTGTACTTTTTTCTGCTGAAAGCCACTTTGAGCCTTGCTGGACTGAACAATATATAATCTACAGCAAATCAGCAAACAAACATCATATCAAATTTTCAAAGACAAACATTAAATCCCTCCTGCTTTCATGAGCAACTAAGTAAACCTCCAGGAACAGATTTAATATCAAACTCATTTTTAGTGGGACCCTTGTAGAACCTTCAAGAAAGGAAAAAAGACGAATTATTTAGCATTATCATAACCCTTATAACTTCATATATTTAACAGTCAGGGATGTGTGAACCCATTCCAAGAAGAACCCAAATTTTGCAAGTCACAGTAAATGAGTTTACATATCATATTTATAAAAACAAGGTCCACAGCTTGTTGTTACCCACCATACTTTCAACGTTGAACTTTGCAGCATATTGCTGAAATAAATGAAACTCACAGAAGTAAACAAAAGTAAACAAAACCAAACTTTATTTTTAAAAAAGAATACCCAAATTTTCCATAAATTATAAACCAATCACAAGACAATAAAAACAATTGATGAACACAGCCTGAAGTATGATTAAAATATGAAATATTATCAATTTCCCTAATGTACAGAGACATAGAACATAAAACTTCACATTATACAACACACAGAAATCACAACACCTAGTACAAATTAACATCTACATAAACTGTATTTGATAAATTGTATTTGAAGGACTGCCACAGAGAGGAGAGTGTCAATTTATTCTCTAAAGCACTAAGGACAGGAGAAGAAATAATGGACGGAAGCTTATCAAAGAGAGATCCAACACAGAAATAAGGAAAAATTTCCTGTCAATGGGAACAATTGACCAGTGGAATAGCTTGCCCCCAGCAGTTGTGGGTATTCCACCACTGGAGGTTTTTAAGAAGAGATTGGATGGCCATTTGTCCAGAATGGTGTTAGGTCTCCTACTTGAGAAAGGGTTTGGACTGGAAGACTTCCAAAATTTCTTCCAACTCCGTTATTCTGTAATTCTCTATTTATCTGTTTCTATAGTATGAGAACGTTCCTGAAGCAAGTATTCCTTTGATTCAATTATCTGGATTTCTCCAACTTCTTTGAGATTCCAACAAATTAATCAGAGACTGCTGAGAGTTGGGAATCCAGTTTCTATCCATGGAATTCTCCCAAGTTCTCTCCTTTGTTTTAAACAAACCAAACCTTTTCTATCTCCAGCAGAGCAAAGGGCACGCTATTTAACCCTGTGTGCATGGCAGAGAGCCACCTCTAACTCATGAGAACATGAACTGTGCGCCAACTGGAAACTGCATTCAGAAGACTGTCGTGAAAAAAAGGCTACAGAGAACTCTCCCAATGACCAGGTAGATTGTACTGGAGCAAAAGGGGCATTGGTCCTACCTGATACGCTCCTTCTCAGGGTGCGAGGAAGATCATCCAGGAATGGGTAATACTCTGCTTCTCTGCTTGGAGACCGAGTAACTTTTTCTTGGCCACGCCTCCTTTGCCTGGGTGCTCCACAGTTCGACGAAGGCGCAGTGATGATAATGATGACGAGGCTCACAATCTGTGAAAACAAAAACCCCTCCTGGACCATGGACCAGACGGCCAGCAGGGTGTGGCTGGATGATCTTCCTCACACCCTGAGAAGGAGCGTATCAGGTAGGACCAATGCCCCTTCTCCATTGTGTCGGGGAAGATCATCCAGGAATGGGACTTACCAAAGCTGGTTAATCATATGGGAGGGAGCAGTCTGGTCCAAAGTCCCCCTTGTGTACAAGAGCTCTGGCAAAATCGCCTGGCCAAGACTGGCCGAGCTGCAGAACATGCCTCCACCCAACAAAGACATGGAGTAGGAATGGGGAAGACAAAACTGCTCTATGCAGGTACCTGACAGTAGAACATGTGTCCCGTGGCACAGGCGTGATCGCACCTCATGGGGCTGTAGAGCGATGCAAGAATCGCCTGCAAATCCGAAGAAGGCAGGCAAGGCAATGACCGCTCGACACCAAGGTCCTAAAGGCATTGGACCGATCCTGGTGCCCCTGGAGGACACCTGGAAGACAAAACACGAACCCCATCTCCCTCAAGGGAGGAGGGCTCTGTAGGGAAGGCAGTGAAACCAGCTGATGGTCAAGCTCCGCCAGGCCATCTGCAGTGCTGGAGAGGCCGCGGCAGAATGGCCACGGAAGGGAGCCATGTGCCGTGTGCGGATGGTTCCAGGAACACGCCACAGAAGGAGAAATGCTCAGTCTGAACCGCCGTGTATCAGGCTGGACATGCTGATGCCGCCCCCACCCGCCAGAGCAGACCGTGAGCCATCCAGTCGGCCTGGAGGTCACTAACCTTGGAAAGCTGGCAGAGGGCCACCATGTGGGAAGTACCACTGGAGGCCGCTCTGCCACTCAGTTCTGGAGGTAAGCACATTCTGTGGATGCCAGGAAGGGACCTCAAGCCCCCTGTTCACCTTGAAGATGGGAGCCCCCCTGCCCCCCTGAGGGAGGGAGGTGTCCGTCCGAGGTAATCCATAGTGGAGAAATCACTGACATGAAATAGAACCAGCGTGCAGACTAATGCCCAAGCTTGGGGAAGTAACATTCCAGCCGAGGATCCACTGGGAACTCCAGGCCGCTAACCCGAACAACAGGATCCCGTATTCAAGACAGGTGAGGGGAAACGGATGACCCAATGTCACCTACCTGTGAAGCAGGTCATTGTAGGAGACCAAATCAGGGCTGGATCCTGAAGGAAGCCTCCAGATGCTGGAACAGGGACAGAAATGGATGCTATCTGGCCTCCAGTCCTCCAGTGCCTGGTACCCAATTAAGGTAGGCCTACCCCGAGAACTGGAGGGTCACTCCACCCCCTGGCCCAAGGAAACTGTCCTGCCAGAGGACGCTGAAACAGAAATCTGCACGGGCCCCCAGAATCTTAGTATAGATAAGTGGCTTAGGCCAAGGAAGAAGTGCTGGCCCCAACGCCCTGCCCCGAACTCTGCAGTGTCTGGAGCCTGTCCAACGCTCCTCTCCAATGAGAGGTAGCCAGAGGTAACGAGTCCCAAACAGACTCAGCATTCCTTGAGAACCAAAGGATCTTTCCACCCTCAGATTCAGGAAACCTGTGTTCTGCCCGAGGGCCCAGGAACAGAAACCAGCAATTCATTAATAATATCTGCACCGGTAGGTAGTCTGGGACAAATAAGATATGTCGGTCTGACACAGAGCCTCTGCATTTAGTAGTGACAGGAGGCCCTCCAGCCTTTCTATCTACCGAGCGATGGCTCAAGACCACGAGATTCCCCAGGTACTAACTAGGATGCTGTAAATGGAGACTAGTATAGTTCTTTCTATTAATTCAATTCTCCTCAGCTAGTCCTACCCTCCAGGGATATGAACCCCGGGCAACTTGCTGTATTTGACAGATGTAGTAACGTCCCGGTAGAGAGTAACTGGCTGAAACTCAACCAGCCGGCTTTCACAACCTGGCTGGGACTAGAAGTCACAGCCTCCAGGTCTCTAGCCCTGTGCCTTAGCCACTAGACCCAAGTGGCTGCCTTGGGGGTGTCATCTTCCTGTCAATGGAAAATGTAATTAGAGATCTGCATTCAGTTTAATCAATGGAACATGCCTTAAGAGTGTTAACGACAAGTGTAATGTACCTTAAATTATGACATATTCAACCAAAGGAATAGATCATATGTACAGACCTTGATTGTATTTATCCAGACAATGGGAGAAGAAAACCTTTCTGTGAGAAGATGACATGAGCCATATAGCAATAATGGTATAAGAAGAATAGTATAGAAATAATGGTATAAGGTATCATGAGAATCACCTGTCTCAGCCAATGGCTGACCCTTAAGGGATTATGGTCTGGAAGGAACAAAGGGACAAGCTCCCATGGTTGGGTATGGTATACAGCCTAGACAGACCTGTCCTACTGGGAGAGGAATCTCAACAGTGATAGGGCCGACAAACCTGCCCAACGACGGTAAGGCAGGAGACCCTGTACAGCGCCTGGGCTGCAGGCGTGCCCTAATTGGCTGCGAAACCTGAGTCTGGTCTCATGGCTAGGGGAGAGGCACCCCTCCAGCTAAGGCTGTCTACTTGACCCATATGAGCAAGCCCACAGGTTCATTAGGCGACCTGCCAAGGTGATTAAAAAGCAGGTCAAGGACCATTATCTCAGTGGCTTATTGCTAACACCTGAATGGCCTCACCAAAGGTAAGCAGGGGAAGCTACCCCCAACCCCTTGTATGTCGTAGAAGCTGACAAGAGGCCGGATCTCCCAGCATCAGTGGAAATTTGGAAGCCCCAAGTCTTGAAGGACGGCCTGTATATGCCCAGGAGGCCATGCGGTAACGGCAGGGAAGCCCTATAGGCCTCATGCCCGAACCTGCAAACCGCAGGGAAGCTCCAACTAGGGGAATGGTACCACTGCCCTTAGTGACCCTAGGGATCTGTGGTAGCGTAACCCTATTGGCCGAATAGGTTGGACACTCACTCCAATGGGGTCGGCCAACCTACAGTTAAGGTAACCAATTAAAGCCACAGCCCAAAAGACCTCCTACCATATGTCTAGCTTGCATAAGGAGGTCCCAGTATGGAAGGGGGGGAACAGACTTGTAGGGTGCAATACCCGGGGAGCTGATCTTGTGGCCTTAGCAAGAGGCAACAGCCTTCCAGTCCTCTGTGCGAATTTCTCTCTTCATGCATGTAGACATGGAGCAGCCGAGATGAACACTGTCCCATGCAAATATCCAGTGTTCGTAGCATTGACGCGAGGACTGTGACCACTGAATGGAGCCCTGTTTCCCTGTCATGGAATGAATGGTTTGCCCCCCGAGTTGCCCCCGTCTCTGGAGTCTTGCCCGGCAGAATCGGTCCACATAGTAACCGGAACTGCCCTTGGTTCCCAACCATATAAACCTTCAGGGTGCCTCCGGAAAGGACCAGGTGGTTCGATTCAAGTTGAGGCAGGCCGTGTTTGAGGTTCTACCTTGATGAGGGCGAGACCAATGGCCTGGGAGAGATCGCTGGAACCAAGGCCATGCCATACATTTGTGTATAAGGGAAGACCTTCATCATCTTCGTGTAAGAACCCACACAGATTGGAGGAAACCGGAGGGGGAAGACTATGAAAGCCCCCACATGAGCCCTGTGGTATTGTTGCCAAGTGGGGCCTGCGACACTGAGCATGGCTCTTAGGGAAGGAGCATGCTGAAGCCCTGAAGGTGTTTTATGGTGAGTGATTCAAAGATTTGTCTGCAGGTAGCCAGCCAAGCCTGGCTCAGCTCCTCCTCTGCTGTCTTGCACCACCTAGTGGCCCGGCATTTATTGAACGTGACAGCGGGTGTCAGAAGGGAGGTTGACCTCACTCATAATCCAGTCACTTCTGCTGCCGCTTAAGCGGGACTGGAACTCACAGACTCTCAGGTTCTAGCCCAATGTGTAATTTACGAGACCAAAGTGGCTCCTTTCAGTGAACCTGCAACTCAAGGCTGCCATAACAGCCCTAGGGACTGTAGTTAAATCAGATTCCTATAAGAATCCGAGCCTCCCAAACTCTGTAACACTGATGGCTGGCAGAAGACCACACCAAATAAAAGTCAAAGCCTGTTCCTTTGAGCGACCCACGCTCCTATATCTTCCCTCCAGCAATTCAAACTTGGTAATCACTTGTCACCAGCCGGAAAGAGGGAGACTAGTTCATGAAGAGCAACACCTCTCGCGTTCCAATGGCACTAAGTCCACCCACCAAGTTATCACCAGGCAGACTAGATGATTCTGGCACAGCCGACGTAGCAGTTTAAAAGGGCGCCAATCTTCCTGCCGGTTCACCCTGTTGAAATCTAGGCAGGCTGATCCGACCTGAGCCATAGCTCAAATGTCACACGGCAACTCCGGTACTTAACATATTCGAAAGCTAGGCGGATTGGCTCGTATGGAGCTCCCCTGCCGCAGCTGCATGTGCAGCAGCACTTAGCCATGTTGCGCTGTGGTGTAAGGCAGTCTGTCTCGAAATGAGCTCTCCTGTCACTGCTGTGATGCCGCTAGGCTCCGCAGTTACATTACCTTGTAGTAGGGGCAAACTAGCTCACCAGAGCTTCTCTGCCACTGGCGTTAAGGCGTTAAGTGCTGTTGCTGCTCCACGTATGGCGTTTGAAGCAGACTGGCTCAACTGAGCAATCCCGCCACGGCTATAATTGCGCTGATCACTCCTGTGCTAGATGAGCTGGAAGGAAGCACTAATGCCACTTCTCCTGCGTATCTGGGCAGACCGGCTCATGAAGAGCTCTCCTGCCGCAGCTGTGATGACGCCGAGACTCAGCAGCCGCTTTCCGCGTATAAATCAGGCAGCCCCGTTCGTCAAAAGCACTCCTGCTGCGGCTAACTTTTGCGCTGAGTGCTCCCCTGCTCAATGAGCTGGAAGGGAGGCTTTCTACATGGCTGTGAGGTAGCCGAGCACTAATGCCACCTCTCCTGTGGATCTGGGCAGACCGGCTTCCGAGGAGCTCTCCTGCCGCGGCTGTGATGACACCGCAATTCAGTAGCCGCTTTCCATGTATAATCAGGCAGCCCGGCTCGTCATGAGCACTCCTGCCACGGCTCTTCTGGTGCAAAAGCACTTGCCGCTATCAGTGTGCCTGGATGAAACCAGACAGGGACTGAGCCCCTCTCTGTCATAGCAGATGAATGCCAGGGACTGCCTGTTGACAGGCAGTGACCCCCTCCGCTAAAACGCGGGACTGTCAGGGGCCTCGGCTGATCCACAAGCTGGCAGGGAAGATCACTGGCAGATCGGTTATCTCTCAGATCGCTCTCCTGCGGCACCGAGCCTCACTCAGCCAGGAAATCTAATAACTTTCCGTACTGTGGAATGAAGAAATCCAGGAATGGGTGAGCCTCTTTTTCTCAGTCTCAACTTGCTGGAAGACTGAGTTGAACTGGGGAGCACCCAGGGAAAGGAAGCATGGCCAAGAAAAAGTTACTCGGTCCCCAAGCAGAGAAGCAGAGTATTACCCATTCCTGGATGATTTTCCCCGACACAATGGAGAACAGTCATGAACTTTTGATTCTGTAAGGTTGCAAAACTATTACTCAAAATTACAGTATAAATCCATATTAGCACAGGAACAAAATACTGAGTCATTAGAGCTATTTTCCCTTTTCATGATGACTCTGTATGACTGCTCCATTTTTGTTTCTGTCCTGACAAAGAAGGGCACATGTTCTCCTCTTTCTTCCTCTCCTAATGTTACCGACTACTTCCCTGAACCTGTAATGGTGTGGCAATTGAGGCAGAACTATATCAGAGTTTTCTTCATTTTTTGGGCAAGGCAGATATCTTAGGTATGAACATTCAAGTCCATGATCATTCGAATATGGAATGTAACATCTTTGCACACGGCAGATAAGACTTTTAAGTTAAACCACGCAAATACAAATGCCTTTTCAGAGGTTTTGGGGGTTTTTTTTGAAAACTGTAGAGCTGGAGACTGACGTAATGGGATTCTAACCTGGATCCTGGGAAAGTAAAGAAGCCCCTCATTTCTCATTTGTTTCTGGTTCATCTCCTGTGCTTGAAATGTTAAATTGATTCTGGATTGGAATCTAATATAGATATTTATTGTAATTTTTGCTGACATAGCTTGAGAGACTACTGTCTGTATTAATGTATAAATATTTATACCTATCAATTCCATTTTGGTATAAAAACATTATGTATTGTGCAGAAAAGAAGTAGGAAACGGTAAGACTAAGAAAAAGAAAATAAAAAATACAGATAAAACTAGTTTCTACTGACAACATCTATTATACTTCTCAATACCTTTCTATCCATATCTCACATTCTTGTTTCCATCACATGCTTACGCTACTATATGTACTGCATAAAGTTCTTTATGCAGTTCTTTAAAACTTGCACCTCTCTCTTTCTGGGGCTCACATTATGTGACGAAATATGCAATTGTCAGCAATAGAACTGTGGCTTTCCAGGGAGGAGGTATCACATTCCAGAGGGGGGCCCAAGCAAGAGATTGTATAGCCCTGAACTGGATGGGAAGAGAGAAAGAAATTCAGGGTAGCCACACTCTAGAACAGGGGTGTCAAACTCATGGCGTCACGTTGTCATCATGTGATGATCACAACTTTTTCCCCCTTCACTAAACCGAGGGTGGGCGTGGCCAGCATGTGACGCATCCGGCCAGCGGGCTGCAAGTTTGACATCCCTGCTCTAGAACCTCCCAGGTTATAACTATTAGGTTAGAAGACTACAGTTTCAGTCTGATGAGATTTGATTAGGCATGAACAAATAAAGGACTGAAGTTGATTGGATTTCACTGTGTTGTCTTTACCTTAGGCCTGACACATCAACCTCATTCAACCAGGGCTTGATTAGACTTCCTCTTCCTCACCATCAAGTCATTCCTACCTTATAGATTTATTTTGCATATTGAACTACACTTTAGTTCTCCCAATGCTACCAAATGATCTTATATATTTCTTCTGTAGTGATCACTCAGTTTTATATTCAATCCACATTCATTCAACAGCCACTCATATTTCAATTATTTCTTCTTATTTTACCACCCACACTTCTAAAACACTATTCCTACTGCATTCCATTTACCTTTTTCTTCTGACATGCCCAATTCTCACTTCCATATAACAAAGTAGGCAAAAACATACTCTTATACACAGTTATTTTCACTTATTTCAACAAACATTCAGTCCTCACAACAAACCATACACTACCTACTGCCTTTCTCCCACAAACTGCATGTCTTGAAATGTTTCCATCCTCTTTCCCCTCATTAATAAACATTCTACCAAGGTACACATATTCATCTGCTTGCTTTACTTTTTCAGCATTTTCCAATTGTTCACTCCATTTTCCATGTTAAACATAATTACTTTAGTTTCTGATGCATTAATTTTCAGATCTGTATTCTCACTGCATTACACAGTCTATCTAATACCGGCTGGAAATCATTTGGATTCTCAGTCAACAACACAACCTTGTTGTAAAGGGAATGAGGGGGAAAATATATTCAGACTTGCAAGATTCTGTTTCTATAACCTTATAAAAAGTAGCATTAAGCTATATGACAGGTTTCCTACGTGGGTCCACCTTGAAGGGCTAATAACTGTCTGCATACTAAAGTAACATACAAACACTAAGGCTGACCAATATAGTTTCAGTATAACCAAAAGCATTTCTTATGCATTTATCCATCAATATATTAAATAGCCAAATGAATACCCATATCCTTCTCTTATTTCCTATTCATTGCTGAAACATTCACTATTCCATCTTAATCACATTTAGCAATCACTTCATATTTTCCAAAGACAAGAGAAATATATGCTTTTGCTAAATAAACAAATGTAAAATAAACGTTCCCAATGACTTGCTAAAAAGCAAAACTCTGAACATCCAGCATAAAGTCCCAGTGCGCGTTCCAGTCCACTTTTGTTACTTGTTATCTCTATTATCCTTTCAATCCAAATGCTGCCAAGCACTTTTCTAGGTATGCTTAAGCAAAATAATATTTCTCTTTAATATAGAGGAATCATAATGGCTGCTTGTTCTCATTTAATATAATTTTTAGCTTTGAGAAATGATGGGCAAACTCTGAAATATTTGTTCCTGCAACTAAAATGTATCCTAAAATATATCTAAAATGTAGCCACTACTAGACAAAGAGGCAGAATATTAGCAGAGCATATCCAAGAATGCCAAATAACAGCCAAAGAAGCTTCTTGGATGGACATGAAACGTCCTCAAAGAAAAAACAGAAAGTCCAGTTGCCTCTTGCCTCTTGAAAAAACACCTTTGGGACAACCATGACTGGATGACTGAGAATCTCCATAGACTTTCAACTGGGAAATGGTGAGCATCCAAGACCAAGCTAAATCCAAAATTCCTGCAAGCTCAGCACTCAGACAAATCAGCCATCAATTGACCCACAGAGATACACAACCTTTACACACCATTCAAAAGAGATAATAAAATAAAAACAAAAAGCAAATAAAAAGACCAGAACACTTTCTCAACAGCAATCAACACCAGAATTAACATCAAAAAATAAAGCAAGCAGTAAACAATGCCACAAATCAAGGAACTACCAACTCAGGCAGACAAGCAGTAAACAAGAGCGCAATCAAAGAACTGTCAAAGAGAAAACAACATTCCCACCTGCAGAGGAAGCTACTGTACATAAACTGAAAGCAAATCCCACTCCTTTCAGGCACTGAAGATGTTATTTAGTTTGGTAGCAAAATGCTTGCAAACAAACAACCAAGCTCAGAGAGCACTAATGACCCCACAAAATACATCCTTATATAAATCTCTGGAATTAATTGGTCCCAAAGTAAAGTCTTATCCCATTAGAAGAGGAAAAGAGGGGATTGTATTTTGGCTATACAGGTAGTCCTCGACTTACACAAGTTCGATTACTGACCATTCAACGTTACAACGGCACTGAAAAAAGTGACTTATGACCAGTTTTCACATTTATGACTGCTGTAGCATCTCCATGGTCATGTGATGAAAATTCAGATGCTTGGCAATTGACTCATATTTATGATGGTTGCCGTGTCCCAGGATCACATGATCTCCTTTTGTGACCTTCTGACAAGCAAAGTCAATGGGGAAGCCAGATTCACCTAACAACTGTTTGACTAATTTAACAACTACAGTGATTCACTTAACAACTGTGGCAAGAAAGGTCGTAAAATGGGGCAAACTTATTTAACAAATGTTTCACTTAGCAACAGAAATGTTGGGCTCAATTGGGGTTGTAAAATTGAGGACTACTTGTATCCACAGCCTGACATCTCTACCCCCACCTCAGGGTCAAGAAACAAAGTACTCATTCCGTTAACTCTGCTCTCAAAATTACTGACTTACAGTTCATTTTCTCTATTTTGTCAAAACTTAAGAGTAGGTGAAGAAAAATAAATTTGGCTGTGAAACTGATTTGCTGTTTATAAAGTACTATTTATTAGTTCAATTTATATGCCGCCTTTCTTCGGAGACTCAGGGAGACTATACCTGCTGCCTTATAACCCCTTTGATTATAAGAAAATTTTCCTTATTTTAAGTAGCTACTTAGTGTGAGTAAACGGAGATGTTATATTTTCAGAAATATTGGTAGTTCTGAATCCCATCTTGAGTTCAAGAGAAACTTCTTATATTTGGATACAAACAGGACACACTGAGCTTTCAAGTTTCTTGAAACATTGCCTCACTATTTTCTCAACAATGTTTTCTGAAAGTACCTGAAATGTTTGCACGCCACTGCTTGCCATGAACCTTTTATTTATGATCAGGGTATTGTTGAGCCTTATACAGAGCTTTGAAATATTAATTGGGATTCTGTTAAATCAAGAAAAAAATCATGAAATTCCTTCTCAGTGATTAGAAAAAGTAATTGTAATGGAATAACAAAAAGATGCTTTCACTTTTTGTCTTTAGGGAGAAAAAAATCATCATAGAATACAAATACAGCTGAATTGGCAGTTAACGTTTATAGAACACTGACTTGGCATTTCTGCACTTTTATGTCCCAAAAGGACATTATTCATGCCGAGGAAGACTTCTTCCTAATTGAGGTATTTCCAGTGAGATTTAAAGACTTAAGAAACACTCCCAGCCAGCACTGAGGAGGAAGAGCTTCTTTCCATAGCGCAGATACTATATTCAATACTAGCCTATATTAGAGTAGGATAGCCTTGCAAATTTTGACTGGAAAGCTAATCAGCTGGTTCTCATTATTATAAATTTGGGTGATAATGTAGGCCTTGTCTTCAAATGCAATCTATCTAATACTTTCCCACTCTTTGTTCCCCTTCCCAAAAAAATCTGGAGAGAAGGCAATCAAAGTTACTTCTGTACCATGCCAAGAAAACAGCATGGCTGCATTTCTGTAGGTCATCAAGAGTTGAATAAAACTTGAAAATGACTTGCTACTAATAAAGACCTAGAAAACAGACAACAAATCCTGAACTGCACAGAACTCTATGGCAGCTTAGTTCACTGGTTAATGAATATTAGAAGAGGAAGCAAAATCTAATCATATGCTTCACATTACGACTGTTATGGACAACAATCTAGTAACTCAAACCTATTAGTCACCAAGAACAGAAAATACAATTCAAAATAACATCAAATAGAGATAGATAGCTAGATAGATAGATGATAGATAGATAGATAGATAGATAGATAGATAGATAGATAGGTTTTCCTTTATTTCTAAATAATAGTGATTTGATTCTTTTAGTATTCAGATTATATTTACCCAGGTAAGTATTCCCCAATATTAACTCTAACAGATTCAAGTTTTTAATATCCGCTATTTATTCAAGCAAGTGTCTGATCAATTGTCCATGTCATTAAGCCTACTGGGAAATAAATGGCATTTCTCTATTTAAAATATAGTTCCAAGATCAAAATCTATGTTCATTAAACATATATACATGTTTAATGTATGTTTACCTACATATTTTAATGTTGATGCTATGTATCTGTAAACTTAAAATGCTAGTAATTTAATCCTTACTACATTGTAAAATATTAAATGCTGTATGTCTTTTATCAAGTTGAATAACATCTCCTATGAAAAATAAAAAGATAACAGATTTGAAAACCACATGTCTTAGCCAGTGAATCCCCAGAAATACTTATGAAGCTCTGGAAGAAAATTATTATATCTTGATAAAAAGTTGCCAAAAGGTCTTTCCAGCTCATACATTTTCAGAACCTTAGTTATATGGGACAAAATAGTAATTCTATGTAGCAAGGGCCATACATTTAGAAGTATCATTATAGCTAGATGTTCCATCTATTTCAGTAGGCAGAATATTGGAATGTCTGCTGGTCAAAACCCAGGCAATGCCTAAATATATTCACCTTGTTTTTTTTTTTTTCCCCCCCCCCCCCCCCCCCAAAGAAAAAGTCTTGCTAGCATTGCTCTTGGCTCCTCTCCATTTGTATAATGAGCTGCTGGATGCAATGCGCTTACGTCTATTCTCCTCCTATCTGCATTGTACATTTAGAATAAATCCTGTAGAAACTGGCCAGATGTTTCAAGCTATTCTCTGAATGGAGACAGGGAGCCCGAGATGAAGGAAGAGGATAAATCCAATTGCATAACCACGTGAATGATGAACAATAGCCTTTTGAAAGTGGTCTTATGATCTGTTCTATGGCCAGACATCTGAATCATGTCAATTGCTGGGAGATTTCTGAGCAAAAACCGGACTTCCTGCAGTAAGAAAAGACACATAAATATCGGACCCACATACAGGTTGATACATTTCTATCCCAACTCTATGCAACTTTACATACAGGTAGGAGTGAGAGATAATGTCCTGCAACAGACTATGACATGTTAATCAGGATAACTAGGTCACTGAATATTTTTGAGAGATTTGTGTGTTTGTGGGTGGGTGATAGGTAAGTCAAGGATTGGAGGAAAAACATTCTAACTAATGACAGAATTACAGACGCATGCTATAAAGAGGACTAAAGTGGGCCACTGACTCTTGTTGAACTATATCCATATTCTATCTGGAGAGTATAGCTAATACTGACACACTGAACACATGCTTTGCTTCACAGATACAATGCAGTGAACCTGAACACCCAAAAGAAGAGAAGTTGTCATTTCTTCACCACTACTACCACCACTACTACCAACCACCACCATCACCACCACCAGCACATTATATGTTTGTTTGTTTGTTTGTTTGTTTGTTTGTTTGATTTATATACCGCCCTTCTCCCCGAGGGGACTCAGGGCGGTGAACAGGCAGAGATAAAAAACATGAATACAAAATTTAAAACCGAATTAAAACCAAATTAAACAATTGCCCAACAATTCAAACCCATTTTTTAAAAAAAATATATAAATCCCAGATCTAAAAATTTGGATTATACAATTTAAAATTTTCTTATAAAAAGGGGAGATATTATGCCAGGCCCGCTTGATGGAATAAAAAAGTTTTTAACTCAAGGCGGAAAGCACGAAGGTCCGGGATCCACCGAATCTCTGGGGGGAGATCGTTCCAGATAGTGGGTGCTCCCACAGAGAAGGCTCTCCCCCTGGGGGCCGCCAGTCGACATTGTTTGGCCGACGGCACCCGGAGGAGTCCTTCTGTATGGGAGCGTACCGGTCGGTGGGAGGCTATTGGAGGTAGTAGGCGGTCCCGTAAGTACCCGGGTCCTAAGCCATGGAGCGCTTTAAAGGTGGTAACCAACACCTTGAAGTGCACCCGGAAGACCACTGGGAGCCAGTGCAGCTCGCGCAAGAGCGGTGTCACATGAGAGCGCCACGTCGCTCCCATCACCACCCGCGTGGCTGCACTCTGCGCCAGCTGGAGCCTCTGGGTGCTCCTCAAGGGGAGCCCCATGTAGAGAGCATTACAGTAGTCCAGGCGGGAGGTGACAAGGGCATGAGTGACCGTGAGTAAGGAGTCCCGATCCAGAAAGGGGCGCAACTGGCGGATCAGGCGAACCTGATGAAAAATCCTCCCGGACACAGCCGTCAGATGGTCTTCTAAAGACAGCCGTGAGTCCAGGAGGACGCCTAAATTGCGCGCCCTCTCTGTGGGGGCCAATGATTTGCCCCCAATAGTCAGTGATGGTACCAGCTGACTATATCGGGACGTCGGTAACCACAGCCACTCAGTCTTGGATGAGTGCAAAATGGACTCATTTTGTCCTTGGATAAGGACAAAAGAAACAAAGGATAAAAGGAAACACTTCCTATTTATACAAGGGATTGTTTTGTTAACAAGGCTTCCTGGTTCAATACTCTCTGGATATGTCTATCCCGAAATAACCAAGTGCTCTAATTTCCATGCTGCATAATTTAGGTCTCTTCATGATTCTTCCTAAATTTTATGGAACACGGTTAAAACTACACACTCACCAGCTCTGCTCACACTGTGCCATCTTTTTCGTCCATAACGTTTGCCTTTCTACATTGAAATGCCTATCAAATACCCACAGTTTTCATGCTTTACTTTTATTTCAAAACGATTAACCTTCACAGCATGTACCCAAAAGTCTTAACGTTCACTGTACATACCTAAAACATATTTTCAAAATTAACTCAGAGAATGACATAATTAAAACATTTTTTAAGGATTTAAGATGACTTATGATCTTTAAAAAGAAGCCGGTTTGTGATTACCGCAGCAAACATGAAATTCAGGTTAAGCTCTCCGTTTTGCCTTAGAGTTGCTGTGAGGTCTCCAGCAAGTTTTGCAACTTTATCTTTCATCAACAAATCTATGACTTTGCATTAGTTTCCAAGGTATCACAGCTTTTGTCTTCCTGTTGCCAAGATTAAAATGGCTACTGCTGGGAAGCAGCGCAAGAGAGATTTAGATTGAGATGCTTAGGTAAGATAGTACAGAAGCCACCCATATGTCCTTCAGAAAGAATTATGGATGTGGAAATTCTTTGAAGTCTTTGAGTCTAAGTCAGACCTCAGACTGAGCCACCTTTCCATTCAGTTACAACTTTAATTCACAGCAAATAATTAAACCCAATGTTATGCTGGATAGAAGCGGAGAGACAAGCATTGGATACAAAGCAATCCTGACAGACAAAAAAGTGAGGATCACAATTAGAAGAAATAGAGAGAACCTTTAGAAAGGAGTGGTAATAAATACTGACTTTAGGAATATTCATTTTTGAAATTCTAGCCTACAGCTCTGCATTACCCTAGAAAGTAATACAATCTTTTGCATTCTAATTTCATAGGTTAAGAAATGAGCAGCCAGCAGCAAGATCATTTTGTGTGACAGCTGGAATGTCAAACTGCACTATGCTGCTAGTAACTATGCCGCTAGTACAGTTTTGCAACAATTAAGAGCATAGGATTTTGCCAGAGATACAGTCAAAGTTACTTTACAGCACTATGATACATGTACACGCAAGGTTAGCACATTTCTATGAGCTGGAAAATAATTTGCGCCTATGCATAACTGGGTTATTTGCATGATTTCTACATTCCAGCTATGCAATGCAACAGTTTTTATTGGTTGGCTTGCTTCAATAAAATTAAAAAATGGCTTTGTTAATCAGAACTGTGTTCCAATATTATATGCTTAGCTGTTTGCTTTTAAAATGAAGTTTAAAAGGGAGAACACAGTGAACCACATAAAATAAGAACACATCTTAGACAAGAACACAACTTTCTCATTCTGCAGTTGATTAAACGTATCAGATCAGATTCGGTTTCACATGGCAGAAGGAAAAGGGTTTTGTTTACTACCCTCATTTGCAGTAATAAATTTAAGAAATCACACAATGTCTTCTTTTATTAACACCAAGGTACTTCTCAGTTCTGCAGAATTAAGGGTAACAAAAGCAAGTTTCTTCTTTGTACGTTTTACAAAGCATTTAGATTAGTGACTGATAACTGACTACAAGAGAAAGTGGCAGGCATAGATCACTTGGAAGTCCTAAAGTGTAGTTCAAGTAACTAATAAAGATCTTTATCATTATTGTCTTAATTTCAGTTGAAAAGCTCTAAGAATATACACTGATTCTATTAAATGCTACAATTTAATTAACAGTTTTTTTAGGTCTCTGTACCATTGAATGGCAAAACAGATTAAATTGGAATGGCAAGGCTTTTTCCAAATTAGCTTCGTATTTCCATGATTTGTTGCCAGTCGTCTTTTTTTTTTAATGAAACAGATTCTAAACAAGACGGAAAACATTAGATCTTCTGCGATTTTCCACCAATCTATAACATAAGCAATTCTCAGTCTCCTTCTTCATACAAGCTACTAAATCAGGGGTGCTTAAATCTGGACTGCGGTGCCGGCCTGGAAATAGTATAGGACTGGCTCGTGGCACGTGGCATATGTGGCCCCCTGTGCCCCATTTTCAGCCTGGACACCTTCCTGCAGCACCCTGCTCGCCAAAATGGGGAATGGGAGGGCGGCACCTCTCGTCCCATTTTGGCTGGCAGGGTGCCACAGGAGGCGTCCATCCTGTCTCCCCACCCCCCACCGGCCTGCAGAGGAGAACTACAATGCTGTTCCAGCCCTCGAAGAAATCCAGTTTGACACCCCTGTAGTAAATCATATTTACTCCATACTTTGGAGGGCTACCATATAAGTCAAAACATAGCAGCAGCTTAGCCCCTGCAGGCAACAATGCCGATGTTTTCCCCATTGGGCATGTATCTGCAAAGTGAATAATACATAATAGCATGAAGGCAATATTATTATTGTCTTAGTGAATGCTATTTGTTATTGTATATTGAATAGGATAATTGTAATAAATATAATTGATTTAATCACTTTTAAAATCTCACCATAGAAAACCTACTTATTTAAGCCACCACCACATCAGAGGCAACTTTTAGAATCCTCCTTGGACTGTATGTTTGTAACCATGGCTATATAATTAAAAAAAAAAACAACTCACCTCCAGTTCCTGCTCCCTCTGCAGGGCAAATTGTTTGAAAGACTTGACAATAAGGCCAGCATTTGAGCAATCATACACAAAAATGGAGGGGCTGCCCATCCACGTTTGTAGATCATATATGGATAACGGGATATATTGAGTGTAGTTCTGTGAAAGAAAAAATAAGTACATGTATAAGTACAATAAGCAAACAGTCAAGATACATATTTACCTAGGAATCAATATGGGATTTCTTTGTCACATTTTAATTGAAACCAACCTAACTGATACTTCTTGAAACAAGTTGTAAAAAAAATCCCTTCTTACATATTAAAGTTAGTTTATTTGCACACGTGTCTGTGTGTGTGTGTGTGTGTGTATGTCGGTATCCGTGTTGTACGTAATGAAAATTATGTATGAAAAAGGAAGGAGCAAGAAAAATTTAAAAATGCAAATGTTATGAAAAATCATCCATCCCTACTTTCACATATACATCCAATTACAGAAGTGCTCAAGAAAGAGTGACAATGTTGAGGATGTTCATACAGCTCCTTAGGTATTCTAAATAAAATAAAAATAAGTGGTGGCATCACCTGGACCGTCATGCTACTTCTGATACAGGAGGTAATAATGCAGCCATAATGGTTAGTAATTATAACCAGCCTAATTTTTCATATATTTTTCTAAAACCCACTAACTGAATTCCCAATCAAATGTCCCTCTAGGAATATGTTACTGCCTCAATTATAGCAACATCCTCTTTCCAGATTGACAGTTTACCACAAGACTCATTAAACAATTATTGGGAAATCCATGTACAAATGTAGCCACGAGAGAATATTAAAGTAGCTCAACAGAAAGAACCTCATATAACAATGTATGCAGATGGCACAAGATTCCATTGAAACAAGTCTCATTCAAGTATGTTTTCTAAATATGCTATCTCTATATGTACACACATCCTTAGGCAATAAAAGAAACAATACTGAAATCACTTCTGATACAAATATCACATGTTTCCAAGTTGCTTAACTTATTGGAGAATAGATATTTGTAATAAAGTACCAACTTTTAATGGTTCAAGCCAGGGGTGAAATGTAAAATTTGTTACTAACGGTTCTGTGGGCGTGGCTTGGTGGGGGTGGGGGGTAATGTGACTGGGTGGGCGTGACCAATTTTTTTTTAACTTTTCAAAGCATTTTTTCTAATGCTTTGAAAAGCCTCTGCCGCTCAGGTAACTCAGCTGGGATCGTCAGAGAGGTTTTTAAAAAAATATCTCTCTGCCGATCAGGCAACTCAGCTGGTTTTTTTAAGCATTTTTTTTTACCACCTCTTCGGCCAAGAGGTTGCAGGGGAAAAAATGCTTTGAAAAGCCTCTGACGATCCCAGCTGAGCCGCGTGATCATCAGAGGCTTTTTTTTTTTACTTTTAAAAGCATTTTTTCGTCAGAAGAGGTTGTAGAAAAAATGCTTTTAAAAGTTTTTTTTTAAAAAGCCTCTGATGATCCTGCAGCTCAGCTGGGCATACTGGAGGGGGGGGGCGCACAGGGATTTTTGCTACCGGTTCTCCAAACCACCCGCCGCCATCGCTACCGGATCGGGTGATCCGGTCCGAACCGGGAGCATTTCAGCCCTGGTTCAAGCGTTAAACAAAAATATGCACTTTATGCTTTAACTTGTTACAAATTATATGCCATAAAACTGAATATCTGAAAAGATAAAAACAGAGGAAGCAGGAAAAAGTAGCATCTTTGTCACATTATTCAGATTTTCCTTTCCGACTTAGTCCATTCTTTTTCTCTGACTCATGATTCCCCACCATTCACAACACACCACTGAAGACCAGAAGAATAATTCTGAGACTTTTAAAATCTCCCCTGATAATGTATGATTTTAAAGAAAGTATAAAACATATAGGAAATAATTGAGAAAAGGAGAGGTTTGGAGAATGTCCATCCTTTCTTTCTAGAGTCCATTAATGTCTCATTAGTCATATCCCTTTGTTTCTTGTGTTGTGAAGGTGAATGGAGGTACTTCAAAACCTTCAAAGGGATGCCTGTAAGAGAGTATTAGACAGCTGCAACACTGATGAAGAGAGGAAAAATCATGTTATTTAATATTTCCCATTCCCTCTTTGAGATACTGCTGTTCCCTCTGCCAAGAAAGAGAGTTAGGAAGACAGGCAAAAAGAGAGGAAGAGGAAAGGAAAAGATACATACATCTACCATTCTTCTGTCATGGCCCTTTTAATGCTACCACAAACAAGGCACGCAGAAGAACATAACTGCAATTGCCTCCCCCCGCCCCAATGCTAAATAAACAGAGGAAAAGCAGATGATTACATGATAAATGATCCAAGGCATAATTTCACATGTAAAACTCAGTAAACACCCAGTAAAATTATATGCACGTATTATAACCATGAAGGAAGAAAGACATTAAAAAATTGGCCAATTGCAAGAAATGCCAGAGGCAACATAAAAAAAAAAAAAAAGGATATAGCTGTCAGGGTTCCAAGTAACACCCTCAATGAAAGAAGACTCCGAGGCTAGAAGTTCCTCAAAGTTCCATTTTATTAGAGATGTCATATTGGCACATCTGGGAAAAACCAAATCTGAAGGCTTCCAGGTTTTCCCCAGCCAAAAGAAAGTCCAAGTCCCTTCCCCTGCACCCACATGTCCATGGTCCGATCAATGCACCATCCCATCTGGAGATGCCTCCCAGTCACGCCACTCCAGGTGCAGGCTGAATGTCCTTGACTCTCAGAGAAAGGAATCTTATTATGGGTAGATATCTCCACCACTCCATGCAATCCCCCCTCCTAGTTTCCCACAGCCCTAGGTGTGGCAGCCCTGAAGATCCAAAGAAAAATATGGCCTCCAGGGCTATTAATGCAGGGGTATTTGGGATGGGAGTTCAACAGTGATGAAGTGGTGAACATTTGAAGACTCACCCTTTATCTATATGCTTACATTGCATGTGACACACATGGAAAAGGTTTGGGGTTTTGATCATCCAGGTGTAACTGCCATTTTGGTGTTGCTGGCATCACCATACTATCACCCCCACCCCACAGATGCCTCTGTGTTGAGTGGCTGGAATGAAAAAGTTGGAGCAATGGAAGAAGCTAGGATCACACACAAAAAAATAAGTTTGGTAAACATAGTAATTCCAGAGGTAGAAATCAGGTAGTCCTCATTTAATGACTGTTCAATGACCATATTGTCATAATGGCACTGAATGAGTCTTAAGAGTGTTCCTCATAGTTGTAGCCATTTCAGTGTCCCTGCAGTGATGTGATCACAATTCGGGCATTTGTCAACTGGCTTGTAATTATGGTAGTCACAGTATCCATGGTCATGTGATTGCCGTACACTGCCAACTTCTGACAAGCAAAGTCAGTGAAGCCGGCAAGAGGCCACAAATGACAATCACATGACATTATACTTAATGACCATGCAGGATTCGCTTAACAATTGCAGCCGGAACTGCAAAACTGGTCATCCTAAGTGAACACAATCGTATGATGTCATACTTTACAACCTTGTTGCTTAGCAATGAAGTTGCCAGTCATAATTAACATCAATAAGAGAGGACTACCTGTAGTATAATTTTTCATAGTCGACACTTGTTTCATGCTATATGAGTATTGGTTAGGTATGTAGACGTTACCAAATGGTAAATATTACAATGGCATAGATTTTATAGAACTACGATATTTCCAGGCGCAGACATTAAAGCACACTGTAAATTACTGGTACAAATTGAACTAAAAAATTAAAGTAAATCTGGTAGCAAGATATGATCTCAAGAACATAAACTCAAAATATAAAATCAATGTAGGGAATATATTAATTATGCTTAACTTACACAGCAAATGAACCTGAGGGTCAATGGGAAGAAAGGAGAGACATTGTGAACACATTTCAAAACAGAAATGATCCATTTAGCTTCCAGAACAAGCTATCATGCTAGCCATGGAAAAAAGGAAGATGAAAGCATGGGGCAACAGGGCAATGACTGAAGACAGACTTACAATTTCAAGCAAGGACAAGGAAATGTATTTCAATCAAAAATAACAGAAATTAGAAGAATATAATAATAAAACTAGAATAGAAGGTCTTTCTTATGATCAGAAAAATCAGAGGCAAATTTTCATCTCGCATAGGAATATCCAAGGATAACTATGGAACGGGATAAATGAAGCTAAATTAAAATATTTACTTTATAAGGCAACCTAAAGTTGTTATAAAATTAGTAAAATATAATAAAATATAAAATGGAAAATATGCTTAAACCATTCACAAACAGGATTATTAAATAATTGAAACCTTTGCAGAATATATGTTCAAGATCTAGCAGCACTAAAAAAATATGATACCAAAGGCAATAGACCAGCTGTTAAATAAGAAGGTACCAGTTACAAATTAAACACCACCAACCCTTTAACTAACTTCAGCAATTTTAAAGTGCTAACATATCTGTAGCAACAATTATGGAACAAGATTTTTTTGCCGAGAGACTGAAAGAGGTCAGTTACATACCTAAAGCAAAGAAACAAGATGTCAGAAAATGCAAAAACTAAATTATTGAATTTATTCTTTATGCAAGTTTTCCTAAGATCTTTCAAAGATAAATAATGTCCAAGCAAGAAATGCAGAACAAATGGTCATGTTTTAGAAAAGACAGACAGACAGGAAATTAGATAAATAATATAAGATGGATAATGAAAAGTAGCAACAGGAAAAGGAAATAGAGCAGTTTCACTAACTACTACAAAATCTTTGTGTATGGGGGTATGTGTGCCTTCCAGTTAGTGTTGAGTTATGGTGGCTGGACATTTTCTTGGCAAGATT
>WNWU01000020.1:14814578-14829350 GCA_012654045.1 Ptyas mucosa
GGACATTTTCTTGGCAAGATTTCTGTGTACATCATGCCATAATAACAATTTATTAAATTGATATGCCAGCCAATTCCCATTCATGGATCTTTCAGGCATAGTAATAGTGGTAGAGGTAATAGTAATAATCATCTCTGCAGTATACAAGAAACTACTTCAAGAACTGCACTTGGAGAAACAGAGTGGTTTAGAATAAAAGACGCAGCGATTCAATTTATCCAGCAACATAAAAATGATAGTACTGGAAGATTAACAATTTGAGATATGCAAGCAACACCATATTTTTATTTAAAAGATGTAGAAAAACTAATTCTGGAAGTTAAACTGGCAATTTAAAAAATCTGGGATAAAGTTGTGGTATTTAGAAGACAATGTTACTTTAACTGCATAGTTAGTGAATCTACAACCGAAACTGAAGAAGTGAACTGTTTTCCTTCCTTTGGATTCAAGACTAATTATGGACTATGTTGAGGAGGTAAAGAGATTACACTTAAGGAATAATGAATTTAGTCTAGATTAGTGATGGCTAACCTTTTTGCCGTCACATGCCAAAAGCGTGGGGAGTGCAGGGGGGTCATGCCGCTCATGCCCACACCCATAATTCAATGTGCCCCCCCCCCACGCATGCGCGTGTGACCCCCCCATGCTCCCCCTGCTGTTGGCACGTGATGACCCGGTGGGCCCGGTAGGCCCATTTTTTGCCCTCCCCAGTCTGCAGAGGCTTTCTAGGAGCCTGGGGAGGCGAAAACGGCCTCCCCCCCCGAGGCCCTCCGGAAGCCAGAAAAAGCCCGTTTCCCAACTTCCGGTGGGCCTAGAAGGCCCAAAAATCAGTTCGCCGGCACGCACATGTGCACTGGAGCTGAGCTAGAGTAATGCTCACATACCCACAGATATGGCTCCGTGTGCCACCTGTGGCACATGTGCCATAGGTTCGCCACCACAGGCCCAGATCAAGAGAGAGACAGATATATCCATGAGAGAGAGATAAAAACAATAAAAAATGCAGAGAGAAAAAGAAGGTAAAGGGAAAAATATAAAAAAAACCAAAAAATATATTAAAAAATTAACTTCCCCTACATCAGCAAGTACAATTTCAATCATTTATCACTTTCTCTACTATTTCAACCAGAAATCACTTCATTCCATATCTTATCTTTTATGTATTAACAAATAATAAAACATTATCATTCAATTTTAAACAGCAAAAGACCATAGTTACCAGAATAATTAATTTTCTCTAATAATACAACAAAAAATCTCTTCTTCCTATATCTTATCTTGTTATCTATAAAAAGATCTTTAAAGCCTTATTATTTCATCAATAAAAACTCCCTTAACAGCTACCAGAAACAATGTATTGAAAATCTTAATCTTTAATCCCTTCAAATAGTGTCCCCTAAATTAATTTCCTATCATTTTCTCTTCATCTGTTCTCAGAAACTCCTTTGCAAGCCTAACACTTCCCTTCAATTTTAACATCATAGTTTATCACTTTCACTAAAAATACAACAAAAGATCTCTTTCCCATATCTTATCTATAAACAAAACTTAAAAACTTTATCATACAGTCCTGGTGAAGAAAAAAACATTAAAATCTACTACAAAATATTTCATATATTTTAAACTTGATCACATAAACAACTTTATATTCCTTCTCTTTTGGTTTTAATGTTTATTCCTAAATTTTAAATAGTGTTCCAAAAGCTGAGTTCTTTTTATTTTCTCTTTTCAAATTTCCTTTATCTTTTCTCAGGAACCCTTTTATAAGTCCAAGATAAGAAATGAAATCTGCAATCTAAGTCACTCTTCTGATGTATTATTTGTGTGCCCCCTTTAGCTATTAAGGCATCAGCCAGTTTTATTTGTAAGTCCTATGTAACATCTTTGTCCATATGTCCTATGCTCAGTTACTCAGTTACTCACCTCCCATATTGACTACTGTAATGCTCTCTACATGGGGCTGCCCTTGAGGACCACTCAGGGGCTTCAACTGGCGCAAAATGCGGCCGCACGGGTTGTGATGGGAGAATCCTGATAGTCCCATGTAACACCCCTCCTGCGCGACCTGCATTGGTTGCCAGTTGCCGTCCGGGTGAGATTCAAGGTGCTGGTGATGACCTATAAAGCCCTACATGGCTTAGGCCCAGGATATTTGGCGGACCACCTGCAGCCAGCAACAACATCCCATCGCCCGGTTCGCACCCATAGAGTGGGCCTGTTCAGGGTGCCATCGGCGAGACAATGTCGGCTGGCGGCCCCCAGGGGTAGAGCCTTCTCTGTGGGCGTGCCCACCTTCTGGAATCGACTCCCCTTGGGGCTTCGGCTGGCCCCTGACTTTCGCATCTTTTGCTGCAAATTAAAAACTTGGTTATTCGAGTCCCCCAGCCTGGACTGATGGGGTTTTTTACGGGTTTTTAATAGTATCTGATCTAATTAGGCATTTTAACTTTGCATAATGGATTATTATGGTTTTTATTGTTGTGAGCCGCCCTGAATCCATTGGAGATAGGGCAGCATATAAGCCTAATAAAATAAAATAAATAAATATCATTTTTGTAGTCTGTTATTTTTAAATCTATATTCAAAACAATCTGATTATAGCACTTAGCAGTAGCACTTAGACTTATACACCGCTTCACAGTGGTTTATAGCCCTCTCTAAGTGATTTACAGAGTCAGCATATTGCCCCCAACAATCTGGGTCCTCATTTTACCAACCTCAGAAGGATGGAAGGCTGAGTCAACCTTGAGCTGGTGAGAATTGTACTGCCAAACTGATGCAACAATTATCAGTTGTATCCTCTTCTATCTCCTGTTTTAAACCCATTTTTATAGTATAAGAAAATCTTATTTATTCTTCACATTGAGTAAGACGCATTTCTGAAATTATGCCATCTAGATCCCTGTGGATGCACAAATCTGACATAAATAAAGCAGCTGAAAGCTGGCTTTCTTGGTTGAAACAAATCAGAATAAAATAATACACCCTCATGGTTTATTCCTTTTAATCTAAGTATCAGAATATATTATGCTTAATCTATCATAAAATATAGCACTATAGAAAATGATAGGCCTGTAGATTTGTATAGATCTATTGAAAATTCACATGCTTTCCACTGAAGGATAAAGTCATAATTTTGCAGCTTTTCTAATCAAGAGCTGCAATTCTATAGCTGTGTGGAAGGTCACAAGCATGCCACTATCACAAAGGGCATTTCGAGAACATTCAACTGCATGCCAATCTAATTGCTAGTGATAACAGAGGCAGTGGGTTTCAATCTACGACCCAGGAGGACCACTGACATCAATGCACTTTTCTACAATTATTGGTTGCTTTAGTACAAAACAGTAACATCTTAGATACTACGCTACTGCCAATTGTTTGGAGGCAGAAAGCAAGTCCAATTTAAATACATTTTAATATATATGAATATGTATGCATTAGCATATGGATATAAAAAAATCCAGAACCTTATGGTATCTTACAGACTAACCAATTTATTACAGCATATGGTCCATGGACTGAAGTATCATTATGAATTAGACTCTAACACATGAAACATACGGGACAGTAGATTTATTAGTATCTAAGGTACCAAATTTTTGTCTTTCATTTATGTTTTTGTGCAAGATTCAAATACTGTATGCATATAAAGTTGCCTTTTCTTTTCTTTTTTTTTACTTCTGCAGAAACACAAGTATAACGTTAGCAATCACTGGTGCCTTAAATAAGGTTTTTAGAATCCAAAAGAGCTTCCTTTGATTTAAGAATAAATCAAGTTTAAACAATAATTAATATGGTGGTCAAGAGAGCCACCAGCACTATAACCAGAGGTCACAGAATCAGAATCACAAAAGCTGAAAGGGCCTTGGAGATATTCTAATGCAGCCCCTACCTTGGCAGGAATCTTGATATTATCCCTGAAAAGTAGCTGCCCATTTCAAAAAAAAAACCCCTCCAGTGATGGAGTATGTACATGTCCAAGAGGCAGGCTGCTTCATTTTTTTCACCACTGAACTGCATGCTTTTGAATAGGATCCAATAGTGAAGTCCATCCAAAACCCTTTGAACTTTGATTGAAATAAGACTCTTTATTAATTCAGTAGTATTGAAGCAGATGAAGATCTCTTCCATATACAATATATCATGCAAGGCAGAGCATGCTTTTTCAAATTACCTCACATTGATAGAAGCAAAGTGCTTCTTTGATGCATTTCTCCATTACGATTTGACTTCTGATGGGCAGGGGCTTCCAAAATGCAGTGAAAAAAACTCTCTGCTCTCTATTAGATCCACGGCATCAATGTGAAAACTCAAACTGCAACTTTGCACCCTTTGCACAAGTTTGACGGCAAAAAAGGATAGGAAAATTTCAGATGCAAGGTAGTGAGGAGAGATGTAAAATTTCCAACTATCTTGAAGCCACATTAGGGATGGGAAGGGATTGAAAATTTTGAGAAGAATTGAAGCATGCACATTTTTATAGCATCTTTTGTCCAGTCAAATTCATCCTGCACTTTATAAAACATATAGTACAGTATGCAGCGGCTCCCTAGGTGGCTCAGTGGCTAATTCGCTGAGCTTGTCGTTCAGAAAGGTTGGTAGTTCGAATCCCTAGTATAGGTCTCCTGTGTGAGCAGGGGGTTGGACTAGATGACCTCCAAAATCCCTTCCAACTCTGTTACTGTATGTACAGCTTTATTTAATTTATAGGGGCTCTGGTCCCACTATCATCGTACAGTTTCCGCTAAGGAGCTAGCTTGTTGTTATTTGTTAGATTAGATCAAATTTTATAGTCCTTCCAGAAGAAGTTAAAGTGGAGGTCTTTCAAGGGTCTTTTACATTTTAATTTATTGAGGGAATGCCATATAAATATTTGTATTTGTATTTTTTAAATAAATATTTATATATCAGTATGGCCCAAGTACCATATGGATTTTACATGGGGCTACCCTTGAAAAGTGTTCGGAGACTACAGTTGGTCCAGAATGCAGCCGCGCGAGTTATAGTGGGTGCACCTAGATACACCCACATTACACCAATTCTCCGCGAGCTGCACTGGCTCCCTATCGGTCTCCGGGCGCAATTCAAGGTGTTAGTTATTACCTTTAAAGCCCTACGTGGCTCAGGACCTGGCTATCTTCGAGACCGCCTTCTACTACATAGCTCCCAGAGACCGGTAAGATCCCACAGAGTCGGTTTCTTCCGGGTCCCGTCAGCTAAACAATGTCAGCTGGCAGGCCCGTGGGGGAGGGTCTTCTTTGTGGCTGCCCCGGCTCTCTGGAACCAATTACCTCCTGAAATCCAGACCGCCCCCATCCTATTGGCCTTCCGGAAAGCGGTGAAGACCTGGCTCTTCCAGCAGGCCTGGGGCTATTGATCTCGTTATAGTAATCTTGCGAGACCCAGCCACAAATTGGAGTGTATGCGTTTTAACGTTTTAACGTTTTAATGTTTTCTTTTAACTTTTGTATGGGATATTGTTGCATTGTTTTATTCTCTGTTGTAAGCTGCCCAGAGTCCCTTGAGAGTTGGGCGGCATAGAAATGCGACAAAATAAATAAATAAATAAATTCTCCCCAAGGATCTTGTGGACAGTTTGAGTGATGCAGTGGCCTAGAGGTGAAGCTCTTGCCTCACAATCAGGAGGCTGTAAATTCAATCCTAGGTAGAGGCAGATATTTCTCTCTCTGGGCACAATAAGTAAATATCAGCTGTGAATTCTGCATTGGCAATAGGAAGGGCATCCGACCAGTAAATATTCAGCTCCATTCAGCTGCCCCAACTCCACCCCGATGCAAGGGATTACAGGGTCATTAAATGACCAAAAAAACCCACAATAATCTTGTGGATGGTTTGGCCTTGTCTACCAATAGCATGAAGTGGTATCTTGGGCCCTTGACAAAATTGTTCCTGAGTGGCTTCTTTCTACCAGACATCTTAGGTAGCTTGTTGGATTTCCAAGGGCTTTCAGGAGATGAAGTGGCAGAAGTAATGCTTCAAATGCAGATAGAGAAAAATTAAAACTTAATTTGTCTGAACATGGCTGTGTGCCCTCAGGTCTACTCCATGGCCAGTAACATAGCCAAAGTATTCAACTTGTTGGAAGTCTTTAGAGATTCTCAGTCATCCAGGCCATGGTTGTCTCAAAGGTGCTTTTTTTCAGGAGGCAATTGGACTTTCTTGTTTTTTCTTTTGAAAAAGTTTCACTTCTCATCCAAAAATCTTCTTCAGCTCTGACAATTCCCCGCTATCCTGTCAGACCTGAAGAAGCTTCTTGGATGAGAAGCGAAACGTCTTCAAAAGAAAAAACAAGAAAGTCCAGTTGCCTCCTGAAAAAAAAGCACCTTTGGGATATTCAACTGGTTGTTTTCCAGCGCTTCCTTTTCTGCTAGCCAACTCCCTTTTTGGTAGGAGATACCCTGTGATTATGTTGCTTGACATTTTACTGGTAAAGTCACTCAAATTCACCTGGATCTGGTGAATCCACTTGGGCAGGGCATTGTGCAGTGACTAGGACATCATCTTTTCAAGTCACTTGGCTTTCCTTTTGGCTTGTTGCCTCTGATGAAATGGGTAGTTTGCTTTTTAAGATGTCCTTGTCCACCTGTGACTTGGATCCTTGTCTCTCCTGGCTTCTTTGGATAATTGGGGGGGGGGATGGATATTAGTCCCCTGGATCAAAGTGATTCTTAATGTCTCATTGTGAAAGTGGTAAATGCCAGCATGTACACTGGTGTTGGTCATCTTCTGCCTGAATAGGCCTTCTAAGGATCCAGGATCTGGATACCTAAGGATCTGGGTAAAAATTGTTCAGATGATGGTTTTACAGACAAAGCAGATTGTGTGGACTCAGGCAGCATTGATTGTTTTTTATTGATGATGTAGAGTGCATGTTCTGATCCTCTTGGACCTCTCACTGGCCTTTTATATTGTAGACAGTGGCATCTTTTTGGATTAGTATCAGGGTCTGGGAATTGGGCTGCCATATAAATTTTCTTAAGGGGGTGTGATGGCTCAGCAGTTAAAAATGCTGAGCTTGTTAGCTGGAAACCTGACAGGCTGGGTTTGAGACCTGAATGCCATATAATGGGGTGAGCTCCTGTTACTTGTCCCAGCTCCTGCCCTACTTAGCTGTTTGAAAACATGCAAATGTGAATAGATAAATAGATAAATAGGTAACACTTCAGTGGGATGGTAACAACGCTCCAGCATACAGTCATGCTGATCACATGAACACAGAAGTGTCTTCAGACAATACTGGCTCCCTTGGATAAGAAACAGATGAGCACTGCCCCTAGAGTCAGTCTTTATCTTTATAAATTTTCTTAATAAGTAAATAAATAATCTTTTGTAAGAAGTTAAAAATAGCTTTCCAAGAGGACTTTTGGAGTCTGATTCCATACATTGTTTGGGGATGTTTTAACATATTTATAAGGGTTTTGTTTGATTATTGAGTTTCTGGAAAGTGTTCTATTATTTCAGTGCGATATATATTTAGCAAATAATACATTATTACTCTATATTATTAAGTTGTTAACAACTTTTGTAACTTACATATTATTGTATTGTGGATATTTTAGGCTTATACATTTTGTTATTATCTTTATACCACCAAGAGTCTGTAGACTGAAGTACTTATGAGAAGTTCAGACTTGAAGATATTTTAGCTAACCATTTGGGTATAAATGACTTTTCCTATAATCTATCTCTCTAGAATATTTCCCTAGACAGAATTTACTCATCCAATAAATTCCCCTATTTTGTCAATGATGTAAAAATACTTGCTGGCATTTCCTCAGCAACTGAAGTGGGATGGGGAAGAAACACTTAATGAAAAAGCCTCACTAATCATTTGTTTTCCCTGTGGATGGGTTTTCCCTATGGATCAGGCATCTCATTAAGAGTTACAGTCTGTCTGCAATAGGTATTCCTGCATTAATGTCAGAAAAGCAGACAAATATCTGTTACTTGGTAAGTGAGCAACATGATAAAACAATCAAGAAATAAGAAGGGTTTCTAGTTTTGGACCTAGTCAAATAAAGGCAGGGGTTTTCAACCAGCACCAAAACATAGTGGTTTTATTGCCAGAAATAAATAATAGATGCTAAAATAAATTGTCCTTTGTGCTGCCCCCCTCAACACAATAGACACTCAAATTAACATTACGCTAAATAAACATGAATGGAGAGTATTTTAACTGTCTGTCTATTCTAACAATACTCAAGGCAATTAATAAAATTAGAAACAACAAAAAGTTAACAACATAACATAAATACTGAAAGAGGCAGAAAAAAATAGTTTAACATTTAGAACCTGGCAAAGGAGACGCATATTGACAGGTTGTTAAATCTTTGGCTAAAAGGAGACAAAGACAACTCCCAAATGAACGTGTTCCACTACCCTGCAGCTTTCATATCAGAAAGACAGGTCTCAAGCAAATGGAGGCTTCTTCCAAAGGAATTCTTGTTGAGATCTTAACAGCCAGACAGTCCCCAGGGAGAAATGCCTTAAGCTATTTAGAACTTGAGAAGTTAACACCAACAATTCAAAGTGTGCTCACTTTAATGTAGCTGGCAGATAGTGAAGTTTTTTTTAAAAAAAATATAGGCACTATCTCGCATGGGTCAGTCATCCAGACAGCTGCAGTTTTTATCAACTTTTTAGACAGATATTTGTAGCGAAGTCAAACCAGCTGAGATGGGACACTGCTGTCTTATGCTTGTTCCTTACAGTCAAAATACTCTTAGGACTGGAGCGGATTTTTTTTTTCTGCCTTGGGTATTTTGCCATCTTTCTTTGGAAGAAGGCATACAGAGAAGCAAAGATATTGCAAAACAGTTATCCATCATAGCCTGGACTTGAAATCTTTAAAAGAATCCTAATAATAGCTAAAACAAACTTCAGCAGACCTGACCAATACTGGCAAGCTAGTTAGCAAATAGGTAATAAAAACATATTTTGTAATGCAGATGGTACAATGTCCACTTTAAAATATACTCCATTTGCTTTTATGACATAATCATAATTTTGCTTCAAGGTACACAATAAAGAATGAACAAACAGCTAGATAATCAAACATTAACATTTTGCTTTTTATTGTTTTATACTGTATTGGATTCCCAGGAAATACAAATGTACAAGAGAGATTGCAATTTAGCTCAATTTGCAATTCATATACCTTGTTAAAGACCCAAATTTCTCCATTCACTGTTGGCCTGGGGACACCATGTCCATTATAATGGAAAAGGACTCTTTCTTCTTTGGCATTTCGACGCAACGAAGTACACAGTTTCTTAACTTCATCAACTGTAGGATCTAGACTCTGTTTGTACCGGGCCTAGTTGCAAAAAAAGAAAAAAGAAAAAAATGAATGAATTTTGCTTTTGCAAATGAAAATGCACAATCATTGAAAATTATCTGAAATATTGTGGGATGTACCAGAAGGAACCATGCATTTACCTATCTAAAATATACATATGTATATACCAATCATGCTTTTTTCTTTTAAGATTTGCAACATTAAATCAAGTGCAGAAAAAAGAATAAGAAGCAATATGTAGAAAAAAAAATAAAAAGAAAGAAGTTAAGGAAAAAGAAATCAGTATCTAACTAAATCTATACTTATGCCATTTACTTTTCCTGCATATATTTGTTCCGCAATTTGATTCTCATTCATTCCCCCTATTCTATTAACATACCTTAGTCATTTATTCTTGATCTATTCCCCTTGTTTTAGTACAGGTATTTAGTACAGGTATTTCTTAAATATTCCATGTATGTTTCATTCTATTTACTTTTACGTTTCTTCTAACATATCCAGCTTTATTCACTCCAGTGGTGGGCTTCAAATTTTTTTACTCTGGTTCTGTGGGCGTGGCAGGGAAGGTTACTTTAATGTTTTTAAAATGCTTTTATAATGTTTTTTTTTTAAAAAATTACGTTCACTGTTTGTATTATTTCTGATGTAAGCCGCCCAGAGTCCCTTGGGAGTTGGGTGGCATAGAAATATGATTAATTAAATTAAATTAAATTACTGTAAAATCTCCATTCCCACCCCACTCCAGGGTAAGGATACTGTAAAATCTCCATTCCCACCCCACTCCAGGGGAAGGTTACTGCAAAATCCCCATTTCCTCTCAATCAGCCGGGACTCGGGAAGCAGAGAATAGATGGGGGCGGGGCCAGTCAGAATTTTTACTACTGGTCCCCGAACTAATAAAAATTTCTGCTACCAGTTCTCCAGAACTGGTCAGAACCTGCTGAAACCCACCTCTGATCCACTCCCAGATAACAAAATTCATTTTTGCTTCTGTCTACAAACACTCATTACATACTACATGTTACCTACTACCTTTCTACTAAATTTGCATGTCTTTATATTTCTCCATTCCTTTTCTAATATTTAAGACAAAATTCTATCAAGGATAAGATCAATAAATGACTATGCATTATGGTACATCACTTTGACAATTTCCCATGAAGTCTCATTTTTATTATTAAACAACTCAATCCAATAAAATAACTTCAAAATATCCACTAATATACAAACAATTATCTTCAAAATATGAAGTGCCAAAAGAACTATAACAGTTAAAGCAATTAGAAAGGTAAAGGTAAAGGTAAAGGTAAAGATAAAGATAAAAAAAGATTTTGGCAAGTACATTATTTTTCTTCCTGGTGTTTTTCCCACAAGTACATGGTCCACTTTTTTTTAGATCAATCAAGTGTTGAACCATTTATCGCGACCAGATTTGATCAACCAGCTTGTTGCCCAAGCCTAATGTTGTGGGTTGAGAGGGAGTGACTGGCCTAATGTATGAGCCACGGTGGGGCAGTGGTTAGAGTGCAGTACTGCAGGCTACTTCTGCTGACTGTCAGCTGCCTGCAATTTGGCAGTTCAAATCTCATCAGGCTCAAGGTTGACTCAGCCTTCCATCCTTCCGAGGTGGGTAAAATGAGGACCCAATTGTTGGGGGCAATATGCTGACTCTGTAAACTGCTTAGAGAGGGCTGTAAAGCACCGTGAAGCAGTATATAAGTCTAAGTGCTAGTGCTAGTGCTAAAGTAACCTAGCCATCTTTCATGCTGAAGGTGGTACTAGAACTCATAGTCTCCTGGTTTCTAGCCTGATGCCTATCATACTCCAAATAGCATACCCATCCTTGCAAGACCTGGGGAACACCTCAGAAGTTTTCTGGAGGCTTTCTGAAGTATCATGAGAGCAGGCCACATGATTTGGACAATAGTGTGAGTGGCCTCTGGAAGAAGGCTTGGCATAGCCAGCATCTTTACCTCGCACATAGTAGGGTCAGGCCAAGTGTGCCTCATCAGCAAGAGGAAAGTGACAAAGGTCATCAGGGCATGACAGGGCCTGTGGAACACAATGTGGCTGAAGCTTCCCAGGAAGCGGTGCAATGGTACAACTGCCTCTGGAAACCTCAGCCACCCCAGCCATGTTGCTGGCTTAAACTGGGGAGGCTGAGGTTTCCAGAGGCGGCTGTACCTTTGTACTCCAATGTGGCTCAGGGGCTTTTTGCAGCCCCAGAGCTGCAGCACCCCAAGAGGCCTGAGCCACAACATATTCTCTCTCTAGACTCCCTGCACTTATGCCACACTGCAGCACACTCACCCCAAAATTGAATACAGCCTATATTGCCCACTCAGGGCCTTCCCTACCCACTGATGCACCCCTCCTCCTGCATTCTTTATCTGGAACTCCTTCCATTTAATGAGCCTGACATCTGGAGCTATGACAGGGTGTGTTGGGATTATAGTTGCTAAGCAATGTGGTCACATGACTTCTCACTTTACAACCACATTGCTTAGCAATGGAAATTTCTGCCCCAGTTGTGTAAGTTGAGAACTACCTGTACACAATAATTTTATTTTCCTGTAAGGCACAATTGAAACTGCTACGAACCAGACCAATTCCTGTGTGATAACTTTACTTCTCTAGAGAAATATCATGAGAAGACAAAATATGACTTGGCTGCCTAAACTGAAATATTTTTTGCTGAAAAATTACTATCAATTGAAGGTTGTAATATTGCAATTGGCCTTCATATTTAAGTCTCTTGGAAGTTTTTTCCAAGGAAGAAAAGTAATTCATCTACCCTGGGTCATGCTTGGTTTTGTATCAGCCTCAACTGATTTAGTAAAATTTGAATGAAGACTGAAAATTAATTCCTATTCATTCCTGCATTGGAAAGTCTGGTCAAAGAGAAGGAGACCACCCCAAGTAATAGCAGCACAAAGTACGTCCTGCATTTAAATGAAATTATACAACCCGCTTATCTCAAGTTACATAATATCCCTTCACAATATTATTTTACTGGCTACCAAAATGAAATACAACATTTTGTTGTATCCGAAATGGCCCGGCAATCTTTCGCTACCCATTTTACTGTTCAGATTCTTGCATTTTTAAAGGAATAAACAGAAACTGAATACAGAGATGATCCTTAGCTTTACAGGCTATTGCAGTACAATATTTCACCTCTCTCGTTTGTATTCATGAACAAAAGACAGGCAGCTGCAAGAAAGACACTGCAGTTTGTCAGTCAGTAATGCCACTCATAGGGAACTGCATTAATGCAAGCATTGCCTTGTATCTTACAATTTCATTATGAAGAAACCGATTTCCAAAATTTATGTCCTAAATCGCATTTTCCCTTTTGGCATCTTTCTAAGACATGATCACTAAAGCCCTCGAGTGGCAGGCAGTTTTTCAGCTGGGAGAAGGGTATTTATGGGCAATTTCCTCACTTGAATTTCTATCATATGCCTAACATACACTTCAAAGTGAGCTCACAATTAGTGAAAGTGAATGGATATTTAAAAAAGAAAGGAATCCCACAGCTGCCAGAGCTCTACAGAGAAAACCTAACACTTTCATAGAATTGTAAACATACAATTGCAAGAGCAAAAAAAAAGAAAAGGGGGGGAGGAGAGAAAAACAAAGAGCCTCTAAATCAGGGGTTTCAAACTGGTGGCCCGCAGGCTGGATGCGCAGGCCACGCCCACCCCAGCTGTGCAAAGGGGAAAAACATTGCAATACACCACGTGACAGCAGCATGACACCTTGAATTTGATACCCGTGCTCTAAATAATCAGAAAAATACCTATTATGTTGATCATCACTTTTCCTTCCTTCTAATAAAAGCCATTCTGAAACACAAATGTGTATTTATTTTGCCCTTGAAAGGCATAGTCAGCAATTTGGGTTTTGACAGCACTATAATATTCCTTTTACTGGAAAAACAGGAAACAAATGAAGAAACTTTAGGGGAAAAAATTTCCCAAATTATACCTCCCTCTCTCTCTCTCTCCTCTCTCCCCCTCCCTCCCTCTGTTGTGCTTGCATGTGTGCACGTATAGAGGATGAGACATAACTACTAGGGCAAGAACCTGGAAAAGACAGTTCTCCAACATCAGTTTTGGGTCTGCACTTCACCTAAAAATTTCTCTGTTTAAACCGCAGATTACTCACCTCTTGCCACCATCTATAAAATTTTGTAGAGTGTCTCAATTCTATTGAGGGTCCTCTATACTGAAGATTTAGGTTAGTGCACATAACAAAAGCTGTGCCTTTTTCTCTCCCTGTTCTACTTTCCTAACAAACCACTGATGTATCATAGAATACAGAGTATCTGGATGACTAAGATGCTTATGGAACTATTTTGACAGCATAAGGCAGTGACGGCGAACCTTTTTCTCGTGGCGTGCCAGAAGTGTGTATGTGCGCGCGCAACAGCTCCCGTGCGTGCCAGCACCCATAATGCAATGCGAAAACCCCCCCCGCGCGCATGCGCACATGACCCCCAATTGCGCATGCGTACCCTGCACATGCACTTCGCCCCCCCCACCGCCCCGTTTTGGGCCTGGAAAGTCATTTTTCTGAGGGTGGGCCGGGTCTTCCCTGTCTCCCCGCCCGAGCAGACTTCTGGCATAGCCTCAGGCCTCCGGAGGAAGGGAAGCCCCGTCCTGCTGCTCCTGCCGCCGCCACCCCCTTGCAAGAGCGGTTCTCGTGCTACCGCTTCTCCGGCAGCACCAGGAGCAACTGCCGGGGCAGAGAGGGCGGGGGCAGGCTGTGATGGCAGGCCGTTCTCGCCGGGTAACAGACAGGCTGCTCCTGGAGCAGGCAGGAGAAGGAGAAGCCACCAGCGGGGAGGCGAGCTGCCCCAGGAGGACTGGAGGAGAGCGCAGCTCCTCACTCATGGAGATCCACTAGCGGGGAAATGGTCGCGGAAAACGGCAAGAAATGCGCGAGCCAGGAAGCGGTCATGGTCCCTCGCCGGAGAGGGTTGCACGTTCACTCCAGCAAAGGTTTGTGCAACCCTCTCCGGCCAGGGAGCATGACTGCTTCCCGGCCAGCGCACCTCTTACCGCGCCCACTTCCCCACCGGTAGACCTCCATGAGTGAGAAGCTGCGCTCTCCTCCGGTCCTCCTGAGGCGCCTCGCCTCCCCGCTGGCAGCTTCTCCTTCTCCTGGCTGCTCCAGGAGCAGCCTGAGACTCTGCTTTCCTTGGCAAAGCGCTTCATCATTGCAGCGCACGGGACACACACGGCACCGGAGAATCCGTGCAGCTATTATCCCACCCCGCCTCGGCCACGCCGCGAGGCTCGAACTCAAGGAGGAGGAAGGGGGGGAGTCTAAATGACAGTTACCACGAGCAAGCCGCAGCGCTATTATGCAGGGCTCCGAGTGGTTGGAGAAGCGGCAGCAATAGCAGCCTGGCCTGCGCTTTCAGCGGGCAAGCAATGCTGCCT